>CAUYRH010068396.1:0-10994 GCA_963574655.1 Perodicticus potto
CCAGCCAGGTCTCCTCTCTGCTCATTCCCCTCTCACCACTCCCAAGCCCAAAAACCAGCACAGTTCAGCAACAGTCTGTGCCCGTCCACACCCCTCAAGAAAATCTCCAAGAATCTGGACTCTGTGGGGGACAGGCCTCCAGACCTTGGGGTGAGAGTGGAGGGGACCACCAGGAACTCCGACTTGCAGGTAGAGAGTATATACAGTTTTATGCCTGGCTGGAGAGCACCGCGGCACCCTAGAAGGGGAAGGCGGTCTGGTTTTTAGAAGGTCTCTCCCGTGGGGTAGAATGGGAGGACGTCCGGACTCTGCTTGCTTGTTTGTATGGAGGTATGGCGTATACTGCGAACCTCCTTCATGGGGGAGGGGACTCCCGTCTGCTTGGTGATGTGCTCTGTACCTTTTTGATTGTGTCCTCGGGGTCTCAGGTCTCCCCAGCAGGGTTGATGTGCGCTCTTTGACCTTTTCTTTTGGCTCAGATCCAAACCATCGGCTTTCTTGCTGAGTTTCTGTCCTTTAACACTCCTTTTGGACGGGAACCTCTGCGGAAAGCTGGCTACAGATCACCATCTTGGCTCCTCCCCCCTGGTGTTGTTTTCTTTGTATTTTGCTTGCTTGGATTTCATTAGTCTTCTTGGGTCTATAGGCTTCTACTTCTTTAAAATTTGAACATTTTTAAATATTATTTTTTTCAAATTGTTGCTTTCTTCACCTATTCTATTACATGTATCTTAGATCACTTTTTATCATTCCACATACCACTGAGGTTTATTCCCTCATGTTAATCTTTTTCTTCATGTGTATCAGTTTGGATAATTTCTATTGACTTATCTTCAAGTTCCCTGAGCTTAAATGCTTTAGAAGCATTTAATCTCCTAAAACTTTTACATCCAGGGTTTAACATTTCAATTTTTTCACTTTTTATCTATTAGATATAATTTAGTGAAATGTCTTTCATTCCTCTTATCATTATGTTCATATTTTTTTTAAATTCTCAATCATGATGAGCTTATTTAGACCTTATAATAGACCTTTTGAAATGATTGTGTGCAAATTCCATCATTTATCTTCCCTTAATTGTTTTTCTGTTATTTCATCATATGTGTTGTAATTTTTTTATGAGCTGCTCATCAACATGGTTGTTACATTAATGAGTGTCTTGATTTTGCTGTCTTCCTTTACAGAGTGCTTTCTCTGGCAAGTATCTAAGTTATTTTTAGGTGAGCTTGGTCTTTTTAAGGCTTGTCCTTAAGCTTTGTTAGGGTCAGTATGTAGGATTGTCTTTTCTCTAGCAACTATTGAACTCTTCCTGGTTTCTCAGTAGGGCTAAGAGTAGACCAAGACTATCTTTTGACCAGTTAAAACTTGAATTTATCCCTGTCCTGTGTGACTTCTGAAAATTGTTTTGCTTATAATTTCCTGATTTCTCTTTTCCTAAGCAACTGAGTTTTGCTTTACATACATGTAATCAGTATGCTGCAAAAATTCAAGGAGGCTTCAATGCAGATTACTCAACCATTTTTCTATGTACCTCTCTCTCCTCTGGAACTCTGACCTATAATTTTGGCCACCTCAACTCTCCTGAATTCTACAAGAAGACTCTTGTGCTCTGCTTGGGATTGCTCTTTCTGAACCATAGTCTTGAATATTTATCTAAACAAAAATCTAGGGCTGTTGTAGGGATTAGCTCATTTGTTTACTTTTGTACATGGTTCATTGACTTATAATGCCTTTTGTTCAATGACTGAAACCAGTTCTTTTATATATTTTGCCTAATTTTTTAGAAATGTATAATGGATCCATAAGTGTGTTTCCTGTTACTTTGAAATGCTCCAAAATGAAACTTCTCACTAAAACTATCTTTTAAATGTAATTGTTAGATTTCAGCATAGAAATTTAGTAGTATTCTTAGGAAAGCAGAGAAGCTTTTTGGAGAGAAAACGTGTATCATGAGCACAAGTGCATGGTAATAAAACTTACAGGACATACAGTATTAAATGGTTTTTGCTGTTTTCAAGAAGTTAGCTATGATATGGATGACAAGGCCTATAACATCATGAACCAAAGACAAGGCCTATAACCTCATTTCTCAAATGAAATGAGAAAATTGAGGGAAAGAGAAGCTACTTTTTGTAAGATATATTGTAACTTGTAATCAAAGTAAGCCCAAATTGATGTATAATAGGAATCTTGTAAAGAGTACTTATTTCGTGGGCCCAGAGTAATAAAAGGGAATAAAAATGTAAGTTACAACTCCAAAATAGAAGTATTTCCTGAAGTCTTGTCTTTCGATCTAGAAATTGAATTTCATGGTTTTACTGTAGGCTCAGTTACATGGGACAAGCCTTTTACCGTCATTATCTTTCCCTTATATGAATTAGATTTAATCCTTAAAACTATAAAGGATATAAAATCTATAAGGATATAAAAATATCCTTGAGTTCGTCCATTTAAAAGTGCTTTCATCAGCTGTATCTCACATGCCTCCTAGATGATATAGAGCTTTGTGAAAAGTAAGATATCTTACTTTCTTTAAGTACCCTTAAAGAATAGAGAAATGAAACATTGTTACTAACAAGTTAATAATCTGCATCCCAAAGATTTGTGTGTGTTCCTGTCATAAATATATTTGGTCTTGAAATAAAAGCTAATTCCCATGAACTAGGAAGCAGAACATTTAGTCAACACTGTAGAAGAAAAGAGCTACAAGAGGTAACATCTGATACTGTGTGGAATAAAAAGGTACATTGAAAAGTAATGGATGTAAAATATGAATAGAGATGATAGCATAATAAGTGAAAAGAATTCCAAATATGTTTTTCTTTTATTAGTTAAATATGGGTCACAAAATCAGAGACCCTTAATTTATAAACAGAAGGTATTTACTTTAATGGGAAATAATTATTTGTTCTAGTATTCACAAAGAAGGATACATGATGACTGTTTAGATATAGATTCGTCATGGGGAAGAACCCATTGTATGATGTGAGGAAGCGAAAACATCTGAGCTAAACACTTACTATCCCTAGCCAGATGTAATCTATCCACCATGTAAAAACACATTTGCTAGTACAGTGGTTCTGTGTTCCCTAAGCCAGCAGCATCGGTATCACCTAGCCACTTTTTAAAAAAATATAAACTCTGTATTTCTAACACTGTAGGAGACCTGACCAGAGCATTGTTTAAGGCTAGGGGTTTAAAATTAGCCTGAGCAAGAGTGAGGCTCTTTTCTCTACAAAAAAATAGAAAAATTAGCCAGAAGTGGTAGCGCAGACCTGTAGTCTCAGCTACTCAGGAGGTTGAGACAGGAAGATCACATGAGCCCAGGAGTTTGAGGTTGTTGGGAGCCATAAAGAGGCCACTATACTCCAACCTGGTTGGCAGAGCAAATCTCTGTCCCCCAAAAATCTGAAAAATAAAAAATGAAAGTAAATGCTCAGGCCTCACCCGACAACTACTGAAAATCTTCTGGTGAGTTCTTCCACATGTTGGGTTTTATGAATATGTTTGCTAAAGTTATCTCCTTGGTACAGATAGATTAGAAATATATCAAAAGAAATGATCTTGTGCTTAATCACACACGTGCTAGAAAACAGATGCGTGTCCAAGATAGAAAAATAGCAAAGTTCAACTTCACACCCAAAAGTCTTTTCCCCTATCATAATTTTATCCATTCTTATATGATGTGCTTTTTCCATGATTGATCTGTGTTGGTAATAGAATTTAAACTAATTTTGATTTAGTGTAAGATAATCGTATCTGCTGTTTTCAGCACAAAAAAAAAAAATGAGTCCTTTATGCTTAAAAGGGTTTAATAAAATAGTTTGAAATATAGTAAAGTAATACTTTTTTTCAAATATAGCTTTCCTGGCCTCATGTTGTTTTTTTCCCTCACTGCCTTAATTCCTCTGCTCCACTCTGCTCCTCTCTACTTCTTTATGCTACATCAGATGTCGTCTCTCTTTCCCTCAAATTATGCCTTTGGAGAAGAGAAAGACTATGTTAGGAGTCAGATTTAGGTTTAAGAATAATTACTGTTTGTATGGTATATCCTTTATATTTACCTATAAGTTACCATTTGTAATATTTTCATTTTCGTTTAGTAGCTACAGGTTTCCATCCAGTATCATTACCTTGTGCCCAAAAAACTTTCTCATTTTTTGTAGTGTTGGTCTGATGTCAGTAAATTTTCTTAGCTTTCACTTCACTGAGGAAAAAATAATTATTTTCCCCTTCCTTTCCTAAAGGATATTTTCCTTGGTTATAGAATTCTAGATTCACAATTCTTTTTGTTCTTTAAAGATGTCATGCAATCATCTTTCAGCTTGTATAGTTTCTGAGAGGATGTCTGCTGTAGTTTTTTGTTTCAGTTTGTAATGAACACTCTTGACGTTTTCTCTTATCACTAGTTTTTAGCTATTTTGTTATGCTGTGCATTGATGTCATTTTCTGTGTTTATTTCCTAGGTGAGCTTTAATGAGCTTCTTGAACAAATTTGAAAAAGTTTATACCATGATTCCTTCAGATATTTTTCTTTTCTCCCCTCACTCATTTTTTCATCTCTGGAACTCTTATTTGTTTGTTTGTGTGTATGTATATATGTATATACATATATATGTGCACATATATGTATATGTATATAGATAGATACACATGTATAGGTGTGTTATATTGTTTGATATTTTCATAAAAGTTAACAATATTTTGTCTCCCTCTCCATGTCTGCATCTCTCTTTTATTAGTCTTTTTTTCTCTCTCTGCATCATTTTAGGTAATTTGTCATTCTAATTACCTTTCAAATCGTTAGTCTTTTCTTCTGCAGGTGTCTAATGTTCTGTTAATTTAATAAAGTGAAATGTTTCATATCAGATAGATTTCTCTTTCTAAAAATTCCATGTTTAAAAATATATATTTTGCAGTTCTCTCATCATATTTTTCACAATATTTTTGAACATATTTAGCTCATTTTAGGTCGTTGTCTGATAATTCCATCTTCTCTATCATTTCTATGTTTCTATTGGTTGGTTTTTCTTTTGATTGTATGTCACATTTTGTTGCTTCATTTGTCTAGTAACTAAATGCTGCACATTGTGATTTTCCAATATTGAATGCTGCATTTCATTGTGTTCTTTATCAGGTGCTGTGTTTGTTCTGGGAAGCAGTAAAGTTACTTTTTTGGATGAATTTGATCCATTCTTAGGGTATTTTTAAATTGTGTTGGAGTAATTGTAGTTTAGCCTATAGTCTGGGATTAATTTTGCCACACACCTAAGGTTGGCTCTCTGTCATGTGTTTTGAACATTCCCTGTATTCAATGAGATCTCTCTACTGTGCACTGCCCTTGTCTTGTGGTTTTGTAACTATTGTTTTTGGCACTTCCTTGTGATTGTTCCTTCCCTGGAGGTTGTACTCAGGCTGTAAACATGTACAGATTGGTATTCAGTCAGTGACTCAAAGAAATTCTTTTGCTCCCTTGGGTAGTTAGTCAATCAAATTCTTGCCACTTGAGCCTCCTCCAACTCGAACCTCTGGTCCTAAACTCAGTAAAGAATATTGAGCCCTATTTGAGTTCCTCCTTTCCTGTGCTATATATAATTCATAAGTCACTACTGGCAGAACATAATAGGATTTGCTAAATTTGCTTCTTTTCTCTCAGAGATCACAATCTTTGCAGCTTGCTGTTTGCTGTCTGACAGGTTTTTTCCTACATTTTGTCAATTTTTCTTGTTCATTATTGGAGATTAATTTCCAATTCACTGATTGCTTTATGGCCAGAAGAAAAAATCTGTCATTTTCATTTCTAATGAATATTTTCAGTAGGCAACAGAATTATATTCAGTTAAAAATTATTTGTAAGGCTTTTTATTACCTCGTTGAAAGTAAGGTGCTTGTTTTCTATTGGCTTTTGAGAATTTATCTTTGGTTTTCAGTAATTTTACTATGATGTGCACTAGGTGTGGCTTTCTTTGTATTTCCTTAGATTCATACAGCTTATTAAATTTGTGGCTTATGTCATTTTCATTGTGAAAATGTCTTATGTCATTCTGAAAAATTCTGTTCCATTGTCTCTTCAGTATTATTTCTTCCTAATTCTCTTCCTTTCTTCTGATACCTTAGTTGCATGTATTTTAGACTTTTTTCATCATTTCACATATATCTCTTACATGCTTTCTATATTTCTATCCTTTGGCCTCTCCTCACTTTAAGGTAAAAATTTTCTTTTTTTATTCCACTTCACTAGTTGTCAGGGATATATTTAATCTTCTTTTAATTTTTTAATTTTGTTTTTGAATTTTTGTTGTTGTTGTTTGCTTTTAATTTCAGCTGGATTTTACTTTTCTTTGTTTCCTTATTTGTTTGTTTGTTTTTTCCATTGTCCTTCCTTGAAGCGATTCTTGGGCCGGTTGCCTCCCAAGTAGCTGGGATTACAGGCGCCTGCCACAACGCCCAGCAGTGTTCTTTCCTGGTGGTAGAGAACGGGGTCTTTTACTCTGGCTCACTCATGCTTATGTTGGTCTTGAACTCCGTGAGCACTGGAGATCTACCTGCCTCGGCCTCCCACAGCACTGGGATTACAGGTGTGAGCCACCACTCCTGGCCTTAATTTTGTTTTTGTATTTTTAATGCTAAAACTTCCATTTGATGTTTTTCTAGTTCCCAATTCTTTGCAATTTTCTCCATCATATCATTTTTTATTAATTTTATAAAACACAAAGTCCATGTTTGCTAAGGCTAGCATTTGGATCTCTTATGGTTCTGTTTCTTTGTCTTTATTTCTTTCTTTAGAAGTATGTTGTTTCTTATCCTTTTGTATGCTTGCTTATTTTTTTTATTGAATATTTGATGTTATCCATGAAAAATATAAACCCTATGATACTGCTTAAAGCTCCTCCTAGTTCCTCAGCTAGCACTTCCTAATTTAGAATGTCTTGGACAGAAAGTGCTGAGTAATGTTAAAGTGATCTTTTGTTGTTTATCTTCCATCTGGAATCTTGCCTTCTGTATGTTCTCAATGCTTGGATAACACTTCATTGATTTCAAACAGATTTTTAAAAATATTTTCTCTTTCATTTATTCTTGGAAGGAGGCTAGTTGAAACAAGTTCATTCATAATGGACTCTGCCTAACTGTTTTGAGAAATTTGCTTTTTTAGGCCCTGAAGAAATTCTATAAATACATAACAAATTTTAGAAAGGTTGTTGGTGCTTTTTTCCTATATAAAAAGGTAGTTCCTTTTGTACCTGCTCTATGGACTCTAAGAGATCATTCAATAAAATTTTCAGCTCTCAACACTTTAATTTTAATTATATTCTTTCAATTTAGTTTGTTGTTTCATCTATGGTTGGCCTTTTTTATCTTATGTCTCTTCATGTAAACTTTGTGTTTTGATTCCTTCAGAATTCCTTATTTGTCTTTTATTTCATTTCCTTTCAGCTACTCATTATTTAGCTCTTTGGCAATCTGTTTTTGGAGGGCATGAGAAATTTAAAGTGAAACTTGTTTACATGGCCTTGACACCTTTTCTGTCCTAGCCCCAACCTAAGATTTTAGCTTCATCCATTCCCATTGCCCTGTCCACAGTGCTCTGTTCTCATATTTTCCATTTTGCCTGAAATGTCCAACCCACCACACCTTCATGAATGCCTTTATCATTAATTAACTACAATTTGTCTTCTAAAATTTAATTATGGTAGTTTTAAGAAACCTTTCCTACCTCAACTAAAGGCAAAACTAATCTCCTTACTGCTGTCCTCGACATGTAACACTTTTAATAGACCTTATTACATAAAATATTTTTCCCCCTGAGCCAAAATTTGAGGGCCACGAAGGCTGGTATTCTGTCATATTAAAACTTGAATTCCTGACCCCTAGCACAGTGTCTGGCATGTATATTAAGGTCCTCAACTTGCCTGCTCATAAGGTGGCAGGCTATACTTTTGGATAAAATTATACATTTGTCTTATTTAATCTTCAATTACATGTCTTTCAGATTTAGTGACCAGATACATAAATTAAGATGCTAATTTAAGTTCTTCAGCATGTGAGTCACATAGGGTGGTGTAAAAGAGTTAAAACACAGAACTAATTTGCAAGGGGACATTGAACCAAGGGACATTTTGTAATTTTGCTCTAGGTCTATTAGTTCTTAGCTGAATGTTTACTAATTGGTATAATTTCTTATCAAACCTTCTCTTTTCTCTCATTTCATTGGGGAACAGCTCAATCCCTGGAGTTTTCAGCCCTTAAAGATAGCATAAACCTAGAGATCATCAAACCCATCCCCCTCTTTTTATCAATACAATTGACTAAACTTGCTTGACACAGGTTAAGTGACTTGTCTAAAATAACAGAACTACTAAATTACATTATTAGGCTTCTAATTCTAAGTTCTTTTGACATGAGTATTCTGTCAGTTATTCTATGATGTCTCTTATTTTTTATAGCAATTTAACAAATTCCAACTTTCAGGAAATACAGTGGTGATTAAAGAATATGAGGGTCTATCCTTTTCTGAGTCTGGTATTTTTTGTTAAAAATGTTAATAGGCCTACGGTATGCATATATCTAAAGATATGGCATGGTATTTGTATCTGTTACTGATGTTCTGTTGTTTACACATTATTATGTGCCTTCTATGTGCCTGTCTTTTAAATCTCATAATTATTGACTTTAATGTCTTTTAGATTCAATATTCCTAAGTTGTGCTACGATCCCTATGGGAACTAGAATAAGTTATTAGAGCCTTGCAAATGTGTTTGGTGCATTCTGTTATTTTTCTCTTCCATTGATGGCCTACAGCTTCAGCTGCTGAGCAGTGGAGACTTAAACCTCTAGGGCCCATTAGATTTAACTTGTTTACTGCATTGATATCTATATGTTAAATGACAAGAGAGTTCAGGTTATTGAATAATTTAAAATTCAGCTCTAATTGGTGTCTTATGACCTGGAAAAGGCCATAGATGACTCCAGGAGCATGCTGTGAATTTCTTATAAATAATTCATAAATTAGATGATTTATTTGCCTGGATGTCTTGCTAAATGGCAAAAGTTTGTAAGTTATAACTGATGGCATAACACCTGTAAGTATTTAGTTCATAACACTGGAAGGTAATCTACCTTGATGATCTTCTAGCAAAATCTGCCAGTACAGGAGAGTTAATTGCACTGGGGAAAATGAACATTTATTTGGAATGAAACTTTGGCAAACCACACAGTGCAGCTGTTGCATTACGTATTTTCTGTCAGCTTGACAACGTGTCCATGTATGCTCAGTGTAAAAAATGCAGAATGTCGTTCTGTGCTTTATTCTGCATTAACTCCAGATGGTCTGGGAAATACTACGAACTGCCCAATATAGTACTTTAGCTTTAGAAATGTTTATTTAAGTCTTAAACAACTAATTTCTCAAAAAAGTAAAATAAAGAACAGAGGGGTAAATTTTGAAATTAAAAAATTGCAAATTTCATTCTTATTGGCTGTCAGTGGGAATATGAGGGTTGTTAACAGGATACTTGTCAGGATAGGAAATTATTGTTTATCATCAGAGAAATGAATACCAATAAGAGTTATTGGTATTTTTAACAAATCCCATGGTTAACGACTTCAACTCACAAATGCATAGGAATTAATCACTTCCTAAACATCTAAAGTTAATAACAATCTGTTGCAAAAACCTTTCTTCTTATGACTCTATAGGACTATAAAAATGATTTTCAGAAACTTATAAAAATCACTGTTTACTTTTTGATGATAATTCACAAAGTAATGCTATGATGATTGTTTTTTGTAACGTGGGAACATGGGAAACCTTTAAATTTTTTTAAGAATACTGTGTAATTTTGGATCTGTGTTCATATACGTGCTTATACACATGTATGAGTATATACATATAGACAAGATCATATCATACATGTTATTTTCATTGCGGTCTTAAAAAAATATCTGTTGAATTTTAAAAAGATAATGTTAAAGATTCAGAAGACATTCATCCAACTCAGAAATTTACTAACTTTCAATATTGGAAAATTCTTTATTGTATCCAAGCAGAGTCTCTCACTTTTTTTTTTTTTGAGACAGAGTGTTACTGCCTCGCCCTGGATAGAGTTCTGTGGTGTCACAGCTCACAGCAACTTCAAACTCTTAGGCTTAAGTGATTCTCTTGCCTCAGCCTCTGGGACAACAGGCACCCGCCATAACACCTAGCTATTTTTTGTTGTAGTTGTCATTATCTGGCAGGCCCGGGCTGGATTTGAACTGGCCAGCTTCAGTGTATCTGGCTGGCATCCTAGCTACTGGGCTACAAGCACGAAGCCAGCTCACATATTTTTTTCAAATGTTTTTTTCTCATTGTTAGCTTGTCATCTAGTCATTAACCTGTATTTGCCCAAGTTAAGACACATTATCCTTCAATTCCGTCATAAGCCAAAAGTGCTTGCATTTTCTCCTCATCTTTCTTTTCTGCTGTGGATTTCCTAACATGCCATGTTAAAGATCTTACTGTCAGAAGTCACTTCTAGTAGCCAAGGATTGTGATACTTTTTGTATAAGACAAATCCTAATATTCTCCTGTCATGGGCTCAACTGTTTTACCTGTTGTGATCTATAGAATATTTTCCTATCTAAACCTTTTTTTAAAAGTTCATACACTTTCTTTTCTTTTTTTTTCTTATTTTTTTTTTATTTTTTTATTTTTTTTTTAATTGAATCATTGCTGTGTACAATCATTCAATCATGGGGTACAGTGTGCGGGCTATAATTTCTTTACTGGGTATATACCCAGATGACCAAAAAACACATTACAACAAAGATATCTGTACCAGATTGTTTATTGCAGCCCAATTCACAATTGCTAAGTCATGGAAGAAGCCCAAGTGCCCATCGACACACAAATGGATTAATAAACTGTGGTACATGTATACCATGGAATATTATGCAGCCTTAAAGAAAGATGGTGACTTTTCTTCTTTCATAGTTACATGGATGGAGCTGGATCA
>CAUYRH010068398.1:0-26652 GCA_963574655.1 Perodicticus potto
TCCTATGCCTAGGTCAGTTTCTTGTGAATTTCCTAGGCCTGAATTCCATGGATGGACTGTGTCCATTCATTGATACACTCATTCACCTTGCCCCTGGTGGAAGGGACTGTATTTATTTGTTTCCTGGCCAAGGAACCCATACACCTATATATACCCTGAGGCTAGAGGCCTAGAGGAGGAGACAGGGAAGGACCAGGAGAGGAACAGAGAGAGCATCTCTCTCCCCACTTGAAATCTCTCCCTCTACCAGGAGCTTTGGTGTTTTCTGTATTCTTTTCTGTAAATCAATTGTGTCTTACCATGGAGGGGTGGGGGGGGAAATAATGTAATGAAGAATAATAAAATACATATATTTAGAACTAGAAAAAAAAAAAGAAAATAAAATATATGAACACATCAAAAAAAAAAAAAAAAAAGAAAGAAAGAATCCTGTCCAAAGTATCCCAGTTTCTTCTTCTGCGCTTTTATTACACTTTGTTCGTGATTCTGTTTGATTCATTCTCCTTTAAATTAATTTTGGGCATCATTTTTACTTGTATGTCTGTATCTTGAACTAGACTTAAGTTTTTGTTTTTTTTAAAAAAATAGACCTATGAATCTCCTCTCAGCTAAGCAGAAAGGCTAGGCTGTAGTAGGTATCCAACATACATTTATGGAATTAATTTAGAGTTCTCTTTAATCTTTTTAAAGCAGGGAAAGTGATATTTGCTTTCTCTTCAGATTGTATACGTCTTTCATTCACCTTTTGCTAAATCAGGGAAACTGACATACGTTTAGAAGGAACTGCTTTCCCTCCTTCCCAGAATTTCCCCATTCAGAATTTTGGGAACAATATAGAGTAGTGACTAAATGTGTGACTTTTGAAGTCAGGAGACCTCCTTCGGCAATTCGGTCTGGCATAGTGGTTGGTATGTCATAAGCACCTAGTATTAACTAATCTGCGATTATTGTCACGTAGGGATCATCCCACCGTTCTCACGAACACAGAGACAATGCCTGTCGTGTGTATAACCCAGGTAGGGAAGTGGGGCTCGCACAAAATGCAGCCAGAGCATGGTGTAATAAAAGACCAACATTTACTAGCCCTCACTTGATTCTGGAGCACAGGTGGCACACCTGGCCCTAATTGAGAAAAGATCACTGTCCAGGCAAGACAGAAAGGAAATGAAAGATTCCATGTTAGTTTAGGCTACTTCCTGTGCCAGCTGATCAAAGCAATTAGAGCAGGTGAGTGCTCAGTACAGGCAGGCAAAAAATAGATCCCACTTCCTTGCCAGGGATAAGGTAGCACGTTATGAAAATGGACACTTCAAACTCTGAGGACAGGCATTAGTCATCGGATCTCTGGTTACTGAAAGTGTCTTGGACTTGGTGTAGGAAAGTGATGGTGAAAGGGAAAGTCAGCCAGAAGAGGACCTTTTGGTCACCTATGCCACTGCAGGGTTCACCAGGGGCTCATTTAATCAGCAGCCAAGAAGAAAGGGATTGAAGCTGTAATACATGTGTCAGAGCGGTGAAATGGAAAAAAAAGTAGATTCGAATCCTGGGTTTATCACTTACTCACCATGTGGCTTTTTCAAGTTACTTAATCTCTGTGAGTATCAGTTTCCTAAGGATGATGGAGAGGCTTAGAGATGATGTAATTTACCTACCATCCACTCGCTGACGACTTTATCATTAAGGACTGTGTTACTTTGCCCCCCGATTCTTTCAAATCAGAGAAGTGGAATCAAACTAACAACTCACCATGAACAAAATAAACTTCAGTTAAAATATTCTGATTACTCCTGGTTTGGGGAACAGGCCTCCTGAGACTCTTCTTGCACTGGACCCAAATCTCATGAGTCAGTAAAGCTGATTTTTTCCTATTTGTCAGGTCAGAAAATTCTTGAGGGGTACTGAGCCAGGGGGTGGGAAGAAATCAATGACCACATGCTCCTACTGCAGAGAAATTGCTCAAGGGCACATGTCTCCCTGACAATAGATTAGTGATGTCATCTGTCTACATGGAGGACAGTGTTATTAATATTGCAGTGACTCCAACACTGTGTGACACTTCAGCATTTGCTAGAGAGGAAGAGTAGGGATTTCTGTAAAAGCATACAGAGTGAGGTGGAGAAGGACTGAGACTGAGAGGAAGGGCAGTGGTACCTTCTCTGTCTTTGAGAGATAAGAAGCGGAGGTCACTGTGAGACTGTTAAAGGCAGGAGAGGCAGTTAAAAAAGGAACAAGAAAAAGGAGAGGAAAAGAAATCAATGAAGAAGACAAGATGCAATAAAAGAGAAAGGAAAAAATGGCTGTGGTGGGTAAGAAAGGAGTGCATTATTTAGGACTGAAACTTGAGCTATGGGCATGACCAATGGGAGAAGATTAAATTTGTAAAATATGTTCAGAGGCCAGAGGGGTCCCAGGAAGAACATGTGTAGGAAACGTCTAACTCCTAAGATGTGTTTGTGAATTTGATGAACTACAGGAGCAGAAAGGATGTAAATTTCAACTGTTCTGCACAATTCCATGATGTTCAAAGAGTCTCCAAAGCCGATCCATGGCTTCCCGCTTAGGAGATCCTTCTGTATAATTCACATACGTTACTCAGAGACAGTGATGGGTCTAGAGTTTCCTCAGGTAGGTCTGAAAGACGGAGTTTACTAAGATTATTTTCTGGCATCTTCTCAATGCCATGAGGTCACTTTTCAAATCCGGCAGTGATAATATGTGTTTATTTAGTTGATTTAGGTATGTTGATTATTTTGATTTCAAGAAAGTGTATCTTTTTTGTTTGTTTGTTGTTTGAAAGTTGACCATTTACTGAAGGTTCGATAGTTCTGGGCCAAACAAAATGATTGTGACTTCAAATATCAGAATTTGCCATTTGAGGGTTAGGCTCTTTAAGGTTGGAAGGCAGAGGGCTACTGGGTCTCTTTGGGGGACAGTGACTTGAGGAAAATAGACACTTCATTGCATAGGCATCAGCAGGGAAAGGAAGCTTCACAGAAACTGTTGTTAGGGGACCGTAGGTTTAGTGCAGCTTGAATTAATGTGTTTGTGCTCGCCAGCAGCCGGCATCTGCTGATTTCCACTCTCTTGTTTCCCCATGGTGCAGCTCTGACACGTTCTGTCATTCCTCTGCTGCCTCCTTCTTCTCCTTAATAGATTCTGCCTGGTCAGGCTTTTGCATCGCTGCTTCCTCTATTCCTGTTTGTTTGCTTTCTTCCTTCCATTTTTGAGGGTTGACCTCTTTGAATGTACCCGAGACTGTGCATAGTGGGTACCAGCCATCCCTGGTGGGTCCTTCTCACCATCACTTCTGATGGGGCAGGGGGCTTTGTGGTCATTCCACCGCGGTGGCTCCGGAGGCCCACTCTCCTCCAGGTGTCACTCTCACGCAGCTGACATCCTCAGAGCATGAGCGTCTCTTCTCCAGTGCAGTATTGGTTGGATCTTACAGGTTTGCAGAGCTTGTACTCTCATAGCCATTGTATCGTATGACCCTTGCAATAATCTCATGACTTTTATTATCATCAAGCCCATGTCGGACACAAGGAGATAGAAAGGAAAAAACTCCCGGCCACTCAGTGAGCAAACAGTACAGCACCATCCTTCTGACCCCAAAGTCTTTTGGACAGCAGTCTGGAGAAGAGAAGCTGAGGCAAGGCAGGAGAAATGTAGAACCGATGTAGAAATGAGATGACTGTTTCAGAGAGTGAAAGCCTCAATGTGCCCATGTGTATGTGTGTGTGTGCGTGTGCATGTAGGTGTCATGGTTACGGGGTCGGGGCTGCCCTGGCATTGCCCGGCCTAGGGAAAGAGAAAGGCAGTCAGGGAGCAGGTGCAGCAGGTCGTCCAGGTCCAGGACAGAGGTGCCAGGGCGCGTGCTCTTTGACTCCTGTGAACTTGACCCTAGAGGTGAGTGACGTCAGAGGAAGAGGGCAATGGACTCGGCAATGTGTCTGACCCACAAGGCTTTGCCCTTTAGGAATGTGCTGTCATTCCTGCCTGGCCTTGACTTCCCCAAGACCATCTGGGCCGCTTGCATGCTGCCTGTTCCTTTTCCTAAATCCTTCTTTCTTTTCATCTGTAGACTCATCAGCAAAATGCCTCTGGCTGACTCGGGCACTGATAGTGAAACATTCTACATAGACTTCTCTTCCTGTTGAAAAAGGGGGCAGCATGGGACTTCTGTATGGCGCTTACCCTCATGGGCTGATGTTTAGTGATTCACAAAGTTTAATAGGTGTCAGAGTCACTCAGGGGGTTTGTTCAGTTATACGTTCCAAGTCTCACCATCAGATAATCTGAATTGGAAGTTTGAGAAGGGACTCAGAAGATAGGCATTTCAATCAAGCATCTCAGGGTACATTTATGCAAATGACATTTGGATTATGAAAGAGAAACATTGTAATCTAATTTTTGTTATTAAATCGTAGCTGTATACATTAATGCAATCGTGGGGTACAATGTGCTGATTTTATGTACAATTTGAAATATTTTCATCAAATTGGTTAACATAGACTTCACAGCATTTTCTTAGTTATTGTGTTAAGACATTTATATTCTTCATTTAGTAAATTTCACATGTACCCTTGTAAGATACACCGTAGGTGTGGTCCCACTGATTACCCTCCCTCCACCTACACTCCCCCTCCCTATCCTCTTTCCCCATATTCTTGGGCTATAATTGGTTTCATAGTAGGGCTGAGTACATTGGATACTTTTTCTTCCATTCTTGAGATACTTTGCTAAGAAGAATAGAAACATTGTCATCTAGATAAGTCTTGCTTTAAGAATAATGTGACCTACTTCAATAGATTGCAAATCTATCTCCTGCTATAATTTGTAGCACAGAATCAGGCCTAGCGAAGGTTACATTCAGCTGCCCTCAATTATCAGTACCTCTTTGTCATTTTGAGCTGGGGGCCTACAACACTGAGCTTGGTTTTAGGTCTCTGGGGCTGAGGAAGAGGTCTGGTACACAGCATAGGACCTTTTGCTGTGTTGGCCTTGGCCATGTGGTAAAGAAGTGAGTTTTGTTTTCAGGACATCAAATTCTGCCTGTAGGGTTATATTTTTAGATGAACTTTTAATATCTTTTCTTTAGAAGCAACTGAAGTCTTATTTTTTTTGTCTCCCACAATGCCTTACTTTGAGTAGGCTCTCAACTACTGGATGATCTCCTCGCCCCAGCCCCATTTTCTAGTATTCTTAGTAAGGAGTCTGCTCTAGCAAGCATTCTAGCTGATGAGTTCTCATTCTCTGTGGTTCATATCTGGCATCAGCATCTTATGTACTAGTTGTGAGCACATTCTGGCAAGAGCATTAGCTAAGTTCTAGGTGTACTCTGAGTAGGATTGGAAGAAAAGTACATTTATTTGAGTGATTCTGACTTCCCTGGTGAAATGACAGATGGTTGTGTTTAGAGAATATGACCTTTGGTAGTCGTACCAATCTGGTGTCCATATTTAGACCCCTTCTAAATGCCATGGAAAACCTAAGTTTTTGACATACAAATCAAGAGTCATTCAGTGCCTCCTGAATTATACCCAGGAAAAAGAGATAGGATACTTCAGATACCGTCTTCACAGATTTTGCAAAGGAAATCAGGAAATGTTAGCCAAGTTTCTAGGGCAACCTCAAAGGTTCGTCACTTCACAGAGCCAGGAGCAGGGATTCAGGTGGGCAGACCACACAGACCTTTTCTTCCAGAAGAAAACAGTCTAAATTATCAAACCATTGGTCCAAAAAAGAACTTTCTCTAGGGTAGAGTGTTCCATCACTTGGCATCACATAAAACGTTGTTAATATGAACCCCTGAGTAGCAATTACTATTTTTTTTTTTACCAAAGCAAACAAAAAAGTTAGCATTGAACTCCTTCACATTGGAAAGGATTTGCTGAACATCTGCAGACAAATTCTGTTGAAATTCATGTCTTTTAATTCCCAATTAAGTGCCTTTACAAAGAAGCAGGATTCTTATTGCTTGAAATGTCAGCAGCACCTGTACCTTGATTTTCACAATTAAAACATTTAGACTCTGACCCGCTGCAGGAGAAACCATCTGGCTCGGTGAGGTTTTTGCTTGTTTCCAGGTTATCTTATGCATCAACGCACAAGTGTGGGATTCTTAAGACATCTGTATATTTTATCATTACAAATAGAAATAAATGGCTTGAAAAGGAATAAATTGTTCATATTGACATAAGCAGCTTGCCCTGATGGCTAACTTATTCATGCTTCATGAATTTGTCTTTCATTTAAGTATCATTTTGTCTAATTTAAGGGAAGCTTTATGGATGACTAGTTGCTCACTTAGGGTCTTACCTGCAATAATTTACATGTCATCTGACTGGTCGAGTTTTGATTAATGGACAGACACGTCCAAGTCTTCAATCCTACTACTTTTCTTTCAAAGTTGGTGCCTCTCCTCTCATTTCATCTTTTACAACCTCCCTAAAGCAAACGAGATGATAGCTCACCTTCCCTGAGAAGCCTTTCTGATCTCCTTTGTGCCTTGAGATTCTGTTCTAAAATCTAGATCTTATGAATAAGACTTAAAAATCTATTCCCTTACATTTGTACAAATGTCCTTTGTAAGGGTTGAGTGTTCTTATGAGATATTCTTGAGCTATCCACGTGAAGATTATAGAACAGGCAGGGGGATGCTCTGTGCTCAGGGAGAGGGCTGGGCTGGTCATACATATTCTGAAGAGTAGAATTGGAGGACTAAGTAGATGAGGCACTATTACCACTCAGTTTTGGAAGTGTTCTCCTTACTTGGATTCTGTGAAGTTATTCTGTCTTAGGGTCTCCCTGGCACCTTCTTCCCAGTGTCCGTGGCAGACTCCTCCTACTCCTTTAGCCCCCTTAATATTAGTATCTCATGAGGTCTTTTCCTTGGTATTTATCTCACTCTGCTCATTCTCATTTGGGATCTCAGCCATGTTCATATTTTTATTACCATCTTTTAATGAAATATCCCATGATACTCTAATCATTTACCTGTCTTTCTTCCCCACTTAACTGTGAGTTCCTTAAGGATAAGGACTATATCTGTATCACCAGCATCCAGCATAGCACCTAGCTATGGCAGGTGTTTAATGAATATTCAATACATGAATAAAGGCACGTATTCATTTATTCCTCTGTCCCACAGAACAATTAACACCCAACTGTGTCTGCCATTGCAGATGTCAGGAGAAAGGATTATAATGAGTGAGAACAAGTGGGTATCTTCACATGAACTGTCATTATAAATGATGATCAGTTACTCAGACCAGTTCACAAAGTCTCTTTTATGCAAAATAGGGCACTAATTATATTATTTCAACTCCTCACATGCTGTGAGTAGCATGGTTTCCATGAGAAAATGGACTTAAGAGTTCTAAACAACCCACTTAGACCCCTTTGCTATAGGAGTTTTCTCTTAATTAGTAGTTTGTCTATTGCTGGTCATGTTTTTGCCATTTTATTTTGATTTTACTGATTGCTATTTTTTGATTTGGGACTTTTATTCCTAGTCTGCATAAAGGAATAGTTCATGGGTCAAAAGTGGAAGACACTAGGAGAGAAAGCATGAGACCTAAGGCTCGGTTCTAGCAAGGAAACCTGAGCCGACCCACCATGGAGGGGAGCAGTGCATTAAGTATGTGCTGAAAATAGATCCTTCTGGTCTCTAAACCCATCCATAGAAAAATAGCAGGGGCGGTCAAAGTGAGTGTGGGAAAAGGAGAGAAAAATGATAATGATAAATGTGGGTGAAGACATGCACTTTTTTGATTGTTTAGAATCAGCTGTTCTATGGTTTTGAGGACTTCCTGCACAAACCAAGCTTTGGAAACAACTGTATTTAGCTTCTTAAATTAACTGTACTTTTTAGTTCGCTGGATTCTGAAAATTGGGCCAAGGCAGAAACTGTCCTCTCTTGGGGAAATCCCACCTGTTTTGTTGGGAGCAATGAAAACCGCTCAGATCTCCTTTCTCTCTGGGTGTCAGGTGTCTTCTAGGGAAATGGGCTTTGTCTTCTAAGTGTTCTAACTTCTCACACTCTCACGGTGTCTGTGGACTCTTCTTCAAAGTCTTAGTGGAGTGTGCGTGCACATGAGCAGCAGATGGGTGGTGGAGTTTTTTTTCTTTCTCTCTCTGCAGCCAGGGGCAGGAATAGTGTACTTTTTTTTTTTTTTTAGAGACAGAATCTCACTTTGTTGCCCTTGGTAGAGTGCCTTGGCTTGAAAGCTCACAGCAACCTCCAGTTCCTGGGCTTAGGCCATTTCTCTTGCCTCAGCCTCCCGAGTAACTGGGACTACAGGCGCCCGCCCAATGCCTGGCTATTTTTTTGTTGCAGTTCGGCCAAGGCCGGGTTTGAACCTGCCACCCTTGGTATATAGGGCCGGCGCCCTACTCACTGAGCCACAGACACCGCCCAGGAATAGTGTACTTCTAAGTGTGAAATGTGTTACCGCTCTTGCCAGTTGTCTGTTTGCAATAATCTAAGGCAGTCTGCTGGATTAGCTCCTTACGATGTCTCAGAAAAGGTACAACGGTTAGATTTTCCGTTTTCTAATCCTAGAGATGACTTGTACACCAGTGTTATAATTAGGCTGTTTGACAGAGATGCTTTGTTCTCTCCCCACTGTTCAGGAAGAAGTTCAGACACGTGGCTCTGTCAGGTGCAGAAGGCTCCTTCCCACGTCTGGCTGATACCCAGGTGCTGAGCTGCCCCAGGGAAACGAAGGCAATTGAGAGATTGGGGCTTGAAAAATCAGTCTCTTGAGAATTAATTGGAGGAAAAAGATAGATAGATGGGGGGTGGGGGGTGGGGGGGGAGATGCATTAAGGCGAGACTAATAATCAAATCTTTGAAAGACTGTCACCCAGAAGGGCAAGAATAGAGTCATTTTGTATTGTTGCTTGCAAGGGGCAGATGTTGGCAGAGTGTGTGAAACCATCCCATGAGGGATTTGCCAATAATCTAGTGGGCTTCCCAAGTAGCAAATTTTTGTCACCAGAGATGTGTAAGCAGAGGTAGGATAAGCACCTGCAGGGCGGCGGTGGCAGGATTCCTGTCTTGGCAGGAGAAAGGCCCCCAGGATTCTAAGCCTTCTTCTCTTTTTTCTTGCTTTCCTTACACTTTCCTTCTGGCACACGGGGAATAATTGATTTCTCTTAGCTTGTAAGAACTAGGGAAGGATCAGGAAAAGCCTTTCCTCATGTTTTGAGCTCTGATGGTTAAGATTACTTTGCTAAATCAGAGTGCTACAACTTGGGGATGCTCTCCCGGGCTGTTTTGGTTTCGATTTTGGAAAGTTTTATTTCTGTATCATTGTGGGCTCTCTTGGCATCTTTCCTCCAAGGACACTGCTTTTCAGTTATCACTGGAGGTGGCCTGTGTGGACACAACTTTTTAGTTGCCATGCCCTCTCTCTTTTCTCCTTTCCTGCTCCCAGCACACCGCTGGTCAGAGAAAGCAAGCCGGAGAGGGCGGGGAGCAAGTGTTTGTGGGTAGGAGTTGAAGAAGCAGAGCCAGCATGGAGATAAACGTGCCCTCCCTGACAGGGAAACCCAATTTTCGAGTCTGACTGCATTTGAACTTGTGATCCACCATGGAGGAGCCTGAGACTCTCCTTCCTGGCACCCCACAGGCCCCCGTGTGCTGGTGTGGAGTGAAGGCAGACCCTGCCCTGCAGCGCTCAATGTCCTGGGAGACTGAGTCCTGGCTGAGATGGCCACAGCTACGTGTATGCCAGGAACCAGGACCCTTCCCTCCTCCAACCTGGCCTACTCTCTTCTTCTGGGGTTCAGGGTAGCCCCCTCACCTGCCCCGAGCTTGCCCTGCTGAGGCCACAGGCTTCTGCCAAAGAGCAGACAAATTTAACAAGTCATCATGGCTACCCCACCTTGCTGCTTTGGGCTCCAAGCCTGTCACAACCAGACATAGGGGTACGTTAGTCCCTGATACAGCCCTCAAGAAAGACAGGGTCCAACTGTTCTCTCCAGAGCTAATCACTGCCCAACCAGTGCCTTCCCTTACCATTTCTCTGCTCCCCTTCCTCTCACACCCACAGGCATGAGCAAATGCACTCACACATGGAGGGGCCTGTGCCCTCACTCAGCTGCCCCTGGCTTTGCTTTCCTCCTTGCCCAAGCTTCTCCTATTTCTAATAGCATCAGTGAGGAAAGACACCAACCTCACATATTTTAAAGAACTATGGCTGATGTACCTCAGTGAACTATTGGCCTGATATTACTCTTTGCAATCTGAGAGCCAGGTCCTATGGGAACCAGGTAAGGTGAAGATATTGGCAAATATTTGCCAGTGAAGGTAGGAGCCTGTGTTCCGGAAAGGAGACTTGCTGGTGAAGAGGGATCATCGTAGCAAGGGAAGAGTTAGCTGAGCAGTTTCACTTGAAACCAGGAAGTGGTACAAAGTTATACCAAGGGCAGCCAAGTCCAATACTAATTTCCTAATTCCTACCTCTAGAAAAGTTTTTATTATGTTTTTCTTTTATTTGCTCTCTTCATTTTTTCCCTAGCTTTCAGTCTGCCCTGAAACAACTCCAAAGAAGCTTCTAAAAGATTTAATCATCTAAATAATGATGATAATAATAACATTTAGTGATGGCTTATTGTATGTGCACGACAGGTAATAAATCGTATATATCTATTATCTCATCGAAGTCTCATAACGTACATGTGTGGTAGATAAAATTATCATCCTGAAATTACAGATGAAAATTCAGGGAGACTTACAGAAGTGAAGTAACATTTCCAAGGTCACCCTCCTGGTTAGTTGCAGAGTAGAATTAGATATTTTGATCTTTTACATTTCAGATCAAAAACAAAACAAAGTGACTGATCTTCAGGCTGATGCTCCTTCCACTACTTTTTGGCTGTTCTCAATCTCTCTAGGCCAGAGGAGATGGTGGTGGTATTAAAAATTCCTCTAATTCAAGAGGATGTTATGGAAGGCTGATCAAACCCAGAATTTTTTGGTGACAAATGAGAGATTTTTATACATAACAGAGATTGTTGTGACAGAAAAAAACCTGCTTGGACTAATGAGTTCATTTACTTGACAAAAATTTAATGAAAACTTCTTATGTGGAGGGCAGTAATTAAGGAGCTAGAATAAAAAGGAGGGGAAAAAAGAAACAGTAGATAATTCCTCTGCCTCCATGAAGCATACAGTCTAGTTAGAGGAAACAACTGACAAACAATAAAAAAATTGTTAAGTAATGTGGAAGAAATTTAAATCAGTCAATGGGACGGCAGATGACGAGGTGAGAGTAAATTATTTAAACAGAGATTGACAAGTTGATTTAAATGGAAGTATAGAGGAGCTATAATAGTTAAAAATATTTTGGGAAAAAATGAAGTTTAAGGACTTAACATGATCAGATTTCAAGTTCTACTATAAAGCTGCAGTAATCAAGACAGTGTGGCGTTAGTATGCTTCTATATAAAGACATAGATCAGTAGAATAAAGTCCAGGAATAGACCCACATATATATGGCTAATTGATTTTTGGAGGGTACCTTTTTTAGCTCATTCATAGCATACTCAACCATTATGTCCCAAGTAGGGCAATGTACTTTCACTTCTTATTCTGTGATTAGTTTGATGACATCAATGGTGTCATTATACTTTCTTTCTTCATATAATGCTTGAAAGGGTTTTCACTTTTACAATAGCTTTTGTGTGGGAAAGGAAAAAAGTAAATATGAGTATTGTAGGGGATTTAAAAATGGTGACATTCTTTTTTCTTTTTTAGAGATAGAGGTCTTGCTCCTTTACCCAGGCTGGAGTACAGTTCATGTAGCCATGTTAAAATATCTACTTCAATATTAAGAAAAATTAACATTAAAATGCATTTATTTTAAACATGTGACATAGGCTAAGTTAAATTCAGAACAATAATATGCTATAGAGAAAAGTTGACAATTGATGGTCGGCCAATTGATTTTTGGTAAAAATGCCAAAGCAATTGCATGAAGAGAAGGATAATCTTTATAACAAATGGTGTGAAAATAATTAATAACCATATAAAGAAGACCTTAAATCTTACTTCATGCCATATATAAAAATTAACTTGATATGGATGACCATAGACCTAAATGTGAGAGCTAAAACAATAAAACTTTTAGAAGAAAAGCTGAAAGAAAATCTCAGGGTTGTCCAACTTGTGATCATGGGGATGCATGCAGATTATGTGAGGCCTTTCTTACCTGTCTGTCATGTCAGATATCATGAAAATTATACATAGGCTTTTAAATTTTTTTTTGGTTCATCAGCTTTAGTGAGTGTTTGTGTATTTAACGTGTGACCCAAGGCAATTCTTCTTCCATTGTGTAGCAGGAAAGAAAAATGTTGTACCACTCTCGGTAGAACAAGGAAGTTGGATCTGATGGAGATGTGGCCAGGGTTGGTCATTGTTTGTCAAGAGTATTTCAAAAAATCACTGGAATACTTCCAGAAGGAGGTACTTTGTATTTGTTACCTCTTGATTTTTGTTTCAAAAAAGTCATTCTGACTGTCATTTGGAAAAGAGTTTCTAGTGAGGTCAAAATGTAAAGAGGGGGTCAGGTTAGAGGAGGCTTGTTACTGTTAAGAGGCTGGGATGAGTGATATCGGTGTCTTGTAACAGTTGGCATGGATACAAAGAAGTGAACAGATGTGCGATATTTGCCTGTAACTTTGCGATTTGCAAAGGACTTTCAGGTACGTTATCTCTTTCGGTTTTATAATAATCCATGTGGAGTAGAAAAGATATAACTCTTATTTTACACATAAGGGAATTAGCCTCTGAGAAAGCAGATGTGTTTCTAATGCACACCGCTAGTAAATGGAGGGGCTGCATAGGGAACCTTAGTCTTCTTAATACAGTAGGCCTGCTGCTTATTTCCCTACCAAATCATCTCCCCTGAAGCCAGAAAGAATCTCACACATGACATCATCTCCATTGCTAAATACAGTCACATTTTTTGGCTCTTTTCTGCTATAGCTCTGTGTTGGGTTAATTTACCTCATACTGACAACTTTGACTCTTAAACCGTTTAGCAGCTATTTCAGACATCTATGTCTGCTCAGAGATGCCCTGTTCCTATTTTCAGAAGCCAATGACGCAGAGAACAGGTAATGTGATAGGGAACCTTTTGCCCCTCATAAATCACTGACTCATATTATAACCAGATTGTCAGACATCCAAATATGTACTGTCTAATGACATCTGTGAAGATGACAGTATTCAGTTATATTCCTCTTTGATGTTTTAATAGTATTGGCATAAAATAATACAGATTATTTACCCAAAATAGATGCTGTATTATATTTTACAGATATTATCTCTACTACTTTTTGCAATAATGCTGAAAGGCTCAAGGAAGTTAATTTCCCCAAACACCTGGAAAATGCCTTGTTTGAGTATTTGGATTCAACTTGTTAAGACCAACAGTCGAACCCTTTCCACCATGGTACTGTTCACTGGGGGAAAGAATAGAAGCAAATGTACACTTTCCTTTTTGACACTGTATCCACCGTAGCCAGCACTGACAGTGGGAAACAGGCGCAATACCCTATGACCAGTTACTGAGTAGGGAATTTATCATCTGGAAGCCCCACAAAATGTAGTTCTTAGACTTTCTTCTAAATTATATCTACAGCAAGAATCTCTGGTCTTCTGCAGGCATGACACATATTCATGATTTCATTTTATATGGTCCCTGCATTGTGAACATCTCTGCTATTCAGTGTAAGTGAATCAAAATGAAATGTAAAAAACTGGTCCTTGTTTGAGATTTTTGCAAATGTCCTGGAATATTGCAAACCCAGTGGTATGTTGACATCAGATCTGTGGTTTGTAACATTGTTAGCTGAACGATTTTTTAACGAAGATAGGAGGGGGCGCCTGTAGCTCAAAGGAGGAGGGCGCCGGCCCCATATACTGGGTTGGTGGGTTCAAACCCAGACCCGGCCAAAAACTGCAAAAAAAAAAAAAAAAAAAAAAAGAAAAAGAAAATAGGAGGTAATCAAAACAAACTCTGTGGAACTTTAGTTAACAAAAATAATCCAGAACAACATTTAATATATGTTTCACAAGGAAGATCTAAGCCCTGATATTTTTATTGGAAAACTGTTTTGGAACGTAGATAGCATGATTTAAATATAAAGTATTGCTAAACATAAATCTCCTTTGGGAATTTTGCTAGCTTTCATCATCAGATAATGACAGTCATTTGAGTTTTGCTGCAGTGACTAACCTTAAACCTTTCAACCTAGCTGGAAGTAGGATGCCAGCCTTTGGTAGTGAGAGCTAGATGGCGCTATAGTGTAATTGTGTGACTTGTCCAATTATGAACAGTTTGACTGTGATGACAGAGGTTTCTGGAACAAGAAATTTGGCTCTGTGTTGCTCATGTCTTCTGTAAATATAATCTTTCCCTCTCTCTGTCTTAATTTCTTGCTTTTGCTCTTGCTTTCTTTCTGATAAGCCTACGTGTACATGAGATGTTTCCTTGGATCAACAATTGGGAGTCACTTTCAGACAAAAGATGACATACACACATTTTACCCTAAGTCCCTGATTCGGCACTTGTTTTTCCCTCTAGTGACAGAGGTGCTAAGGTTTTTGTAGGTCATACATGAGCTAAGGCCAGAGCCTACTATGTGAACATTTCCTAATCTGGCGCGAAGCACAATGGTATTGTGAAAGTTGGTCATACAAATTGGGGTATTCTTGTCATTCCCTACTCAAACAGAGTTAAGAAGTGGGGCGGCGGGGAGGAGCAGAGAAGAGGCACTCAGGACACATATGTGTTCTTTGAGAATGTATTAACAATTCTTTGTAAGCCAGGTTGCTGAAATTGCTTGCTATAACCTGAAACCAGTTTTATCTAATGGCTGCTGGAACAACCTGCCTTGTTTTATCCATGGCTGTCACTCACAATCAAAACGTGCCAGCTACCCTAGACCTTACTAGAACCACTGAACTTTCTCAAAGAAAAATCCATAGCATTTGCTTTTTAAAAAATAAAACCTCTAGCCTTCTCTTTGTTCTCTGGACATACAGAAGAGTAGGACCATCTGCATGCACACTTTGAATTGCCTTTCTTTCCTCTGAAGTAAAATGTTTTGATTTCAGAAATTTTTCTCTATATTTTATTTGACCTTGACGGTACCTTAGAATTAGAAGGAGACATTGGCAGTTTTTCAGTTCAACTTCACACTTGGGGATGTGTTACTGAACCAAACTGGGTCATTTTATTTGCATGTAATGCAAAACCAAACAATGGAGCACTGGGTTTTTGTAGAGAGAAAGGTTTACTGCAAGGCAGCTGAGTGAGGAAGAGAGAGGAATCAGACTCAAATCTGTCTCACAGACCTGGAAGGCGGGGCAGGTTTTCTAAGCAGAAGGTAATGAGGTGTGATCTGATTGGATCCCACAATGAGGTGAGACCAGGAGGTATGATCTGACTGGATCATGCCTTGGGATGCTGCCAGGTCTCAATCTGACTGGATCATGGATCATGCCATTAGGTGTCTACTTCTTAATTCTGTCCCTGTTCCTTGGTCTGAAC
This sequence comes from Perodicticus potto, assembly GCA_963574655.1. Classification (NCBI taxonomy): domain Eukaryota; kingdom Metazoa; phylum Chordata; class Mammalia; order Primates; family Lorisidae; genus Perodicticus; species Perodicticus potto. The sequence goes on from CAUYRH010068398.1 coordinate 15,567, forward strand.
ACTTGGGTTCCGCCTGTGCTTGCATGCTTGGCTCATTTGGGCATGATCAGATTACGTATGGAAGTTACAACCTGGGGGTTCATGGCAACTGCAAAACAACTCACCCGTTTATTACACAAACACAACCTTAAACTGATTGGCTGATTCTGCAGTGACAGATGTTTAAAGTTCATTTCTTTAATTTTGAAAAACATTTTATTTCCAGGTTTTTGAGTCTATTTGGAGAAGGTAAGGAAGGTTAGGAAAATGTCTGGTGTAGGAACACAGGAGATGGTGGCCATGACTGTGTATTCTCATAGAGTAGTGTAGGACAAGGTGACATTGAGGGGCCCCCAAAAAGTGGTGTTTCCAAGTGTGTGTGGCTATGCCACATGTCCCGTAGTGGGAGGTGAGCCATTCAACAGATGCTGTTATAGCCTTTAAGGCAGTAGGACCTTTTGCTTCCCGTAATATCCTCCTTTACTCCATAGCTTTCCAGCTGTCAGAAATGTCACAAATACCTCACCTGGTCAATAAGAGCAGACTATCCCGAGTGTAGGACAGAGAAAGACCGTGGTGAAAGAGATGACTGTCCATGCTGGAGGGCCTCCAGGAAATTTCCCTTCCCCCAATTTTTCCTCCTCAAACTATCTCAGGGTCATAGACAGCATTCTAAGTGATAAGATTTATTTCTGAATTGAGCCTAGTTTTACTTGCAGGAGCTTATGAAAAGTCACATGTCTTTGGTCACGTAGTATGTCCAGGATTCCTGCAAACAATTTAAAAGAAAATGAGTAAATAAAAAGATGTAAGCTATTGGATTGCTGAGACTAGTACCTTAAAAAATTGATGAGAGTCTAGATACTTTTTGGTAAGAGAAGTAATGGCTAGAAGGTGTAGGTGAGGCCTGGAATTATGAGTAGATGTCTAAATGAAAGATTAGTAAAGATTATGAGTAGGTGTCTAAATGAATGAAGATTAATCTAAATCTTGGGGGTCCTGAGCAACTAGCAGTTAGCTTGAAGGAAAAACATCTGGAGGGGGATTAGTATTTGTGAAGGAGGTGACAAAAATTATTTTACTTGGGTTCAAGTTCTCTTGAGAATTTGTCCTGACACCTGAGATTCTATCCTCATCATAAATGAAAATTTCATTTTTTAATACTTAAACAGTCCATTCCATGTAGCATAACTATAGATTTTCTACTTACATTCTCTCTTTTCTCCAACTCTTACTTCTTGACAGACTTAGTTTTATTAGCATGTACAGCCATGCCTGGAGATATAGGGGTCTAAGGGAGGATAGTGCCAGGGGCAGCAGAATTTAATACTGGTGTTCTCAGGCAATCAAGGTGACTCTGCTCTCCTAGGGGTCTTAGGTTAAGACACAAACAATTGACAGTTCTGGCCACTGAACCATGAGCAAGTCTACTGGAGGCTTCTGGATAAAACTAGCTTGCTTTAACAAAGATGCAGGTTGGAGATGGTGTTTTCTTCCTCTAAATGGTTTCATGTCTGGATGATGTTGACATGGAGCTACTGTGGGGTCTTGCATCCAGGAGAAGACCTAACCAGAGAGCAAAAATGACCCACCCAAATGGCAGGACAGAGAGAAAGAACCTGGATCCTTAGTGCTGTTTTCAAGCTACATTAAATCAGCTGACTCTGTAGTCAGCTCTAGAGTACTTGTCTTGTGGCATAATGAACTTTCTCTCTTTTCTAGCTTTGTTAGGTATAAGTGACGAAAAGTGACAGACAAAAGTTGTACCTACTTAAGGTACACAACTTGATGTTTTGAAATATATATATATCAAAATATATATATATATAAATACACACACACACACACACACAGGGATTACTGCAATCAAGCTAATTACTATCTCCATTACCTACATAGTTAATCTTTCCTTCCCTTTTCCTTCTTTCTTTTTTGGTAAGAACACTTAAGATCTACTCTCTTAGCAAATTTCAAGTATACAATACACTATTAACTTTTGTAAATTAATTGAGGTAAATTTTACATATCTTATAATGCATCTTTTTAGGGGGCTGAGTTCTATTTATGTATTTAATATAAACCCATTCTTCAAAGGGTGACAGAAATGTTAAAACTTAAAATATAATAAAATCTGCCCTATTCAGAGTTCCTATAATCTTTTCCCAGCACAGTAGCTTTGGCACATATAAATTTCTACGGTGTCATAGACTCAGTCTGTGCATGGTTTTCCCACTCTAGTTTAAGAGCCTTGAGGGAATCTTTGTATCCCCATAATAACTAGCATATTGTCTTGTTTATAGCAAATGCTCAAAATAAGTATTTGTTGAATAAATTACCTATTTGTCAAGTGAGTACAACAACCTTAGTAAGCTTTGGAGGATGTTCCACATTCGCCTCGAATGTCTAGATCCTCTGCCTAATACAGCATGATGAGATTTTAAAATGAAAAGTTGTCATTACAACTGTCTTTATTCTGACCTTTCTAACCAAAATAAAATAAATCAAATGCTCCATCTCTAACTTTTGACAAAGACAAATCACGCATTGTAACTCATTGACATTTGACCAAAAAATGATGTAATGATATTTCATTGACCTTTATCTAGGCATAATTTGTCATATCAGCTGAAGCTAGCCTTGTCAAACACTGACACATAAGTTTCCATAATTTAGCTTAGTTTAGAACTCTTTTTTTCTCTCATGCTGTTCATAATTTCCCACATTGTGCCCATAGCTCTATGCAGTTTTAACACCTCTACGCAGGTTACTGGGGGCCTGCTACCTACTGGAGCATATACAATATGATTTAGTTCTCTTAACAGCCTTACGAAATTTTAATATCCCCAAACATCTATTTCAAATGCTAATAATAGAAACACTGTACCTCTTTCTAAATAGTGTGAGCGCTCTCATGGGGCTGCATTTTACATAGACATTTGGAGAGAAACAAAGAGAGGTGAAATAGGGAGTTGATTTAAACCCCCTTGTTCTTACAGTGCCTTTGTGAACTGTTTGAGTTTTCTTGCTTTCACTGCTTTTGTGTGTTTGCTGTGTTTTTTGGGCAAATGAAGAACAGGACATCACTGGAGGCTGCCCCAAGTGAGCACTGAACACGGGGAGGGTAGATGAACTGGAAATGGAAGAATTGGCCTTTAGCACTATGCTCCACCAATTGTTGAGGGAATTTTTCTCTAGATTCTTCTTGGATGTACCTATCAGGAAGCTAGGTAGGGAAAACTGATTTCATGTTCAGAAGCATTTGAGAAGCATTCTGTAGTGAACCATAATGTAAAGGCTCCATACAGCCCTCTACCTAATTCTTTTAAAGTTATTTTTGTCCTTTTGTTCTTTCATATATAAACAAAAAATGTACTGAGAAAAAATTTTTTTTCACACAGCCTTTTCCAAACTTTACCAAAGAAATATTGGCATATTTATATGTGTTCAACACTTATTTATTTATGCAACAGATATTTTAAGCACTTACTTGGTACCAGGTATTACTCTAGACAGTGGAAAAATCCTTGCTCTCATGGTGCTTGTTATAGGGGGTACATACCCTGGAAGAGTCTTTGGGAAAAACTGGTCAAAAGAGTTCCTAGGACCACTTGCTATGAGGAGGAAAAAGTCAACCTAAATGGCTCCTTTTTGGATGTGTAAATATGTGGGATGATTACCAGTCATCAGAACAGTGGGCTATCATCCCAAGTTGGCTCCTACAAATATTCTCCAGGAGAAGAGTTATAAGAATCACGGAATTTGAGGGTTTAGGAGTTTTTTCCTCCTAATTCTGTAAACTCATCTGACCCACGCACATGCAAATATTTGCTGACCCTAAATTCTGTCTGTGGCCAGCTGGCCACAAGGACACCTCCCCAGGAGCTTCTCTGGTTTCTTTTTGACCCACACTGCTCTCATTTTCATCTCTGTGTAGCTCCCAATTTTTGTTTGTATACCCTCAACCTCAACTCCATCTTTGACCATCTAGCCTTTATATTTATGTCAACTTGTCTCAGCATTTTCCTACAGAATAAGGGGAATTATGGCCTTGATAGCTGGGCCATTGGACCTTCAAGGGAAAAGTTTCTGGAGAGTGGCAGAATCTGAAATGAAACTGAGAGGACTGGGTAGTGAGTAGAACTGGAAATGAAGAAAGTAAATAATAAACCTGAGAAGTTGTGTTGAAATGGAAGAGAGATATGGAAAGGTCACTTAAATTAATTTAGCAGGGAAGTTTGAACGTTTTCTGATGTAGGAAACACTTAGGGATATCTGTAGGATGAGGTGAAGGATCCTGAGAAAGGACATTCAATTCCTAAGTGAATAAGTCAGGTTGACAGGAAAAATGAGCCTTGTAGAAAAGGGAACTGTCTTATTTTTGATTCAGATGGGAATGGGAAAAAGGTGGACATAGGAACAGAGAAATCCAAAAATGGCATAAGCACTGATTACCTGCTCCACTCAAGGTCACGTGTCTCATCTGTTCTTCCTTTATGGTATGTGTGACCAGATATTGAGTCAGCTCCTCCTCTAGTTCTGAAGTGAGGCTAAAGCTCAAATATGAGGACAAAAGGCTGTTAAGAGCCCAGCAGTCTAAGTTCAAGGATCTTCCAGATCCCTTCCTAAATGAGCATATCAGAGAGGCCCCATTCTAGGTTCTGGCTCTCCTACCAACCTTCCTTTGCCAATATAAGAGGCTCAGAAGATTAAAAGCAGAGAAAGGTCAAGTTGGGACACAGAGTGCGGGAGGGGATGTGTCTTTTCTACAGTGGGAGGGAAGTTATTTCTCCCTGAAACTGAGGTACGTGAAGAAGGCTGTCTAAGAATTCTGAAGATTGGGGATTTGGGCATGAAGAGAGAAATTGTTGGTATTTCATTCTTCAGTGACTTCTGCTTAGCTAGCTGGCTCTCTAACCTGTCCTGTGCCTCCTGAATAAGAAAAAGAGACTTTAAATAAATGGTAAGAGGGATATCTGTGCAAGAAGGATGTCAAGATGGGCTCTTCAAGTTCTCAGCTCCCAGGAGGCAGGGAGAGGCATCTTGTACACACCCATACTTCCGGAATTCCCTATGGCACTCAATGAGATTGGAGAACCTCAATATGTTGATGTGCTTTGGGCTGGGGTTGAGGCAAGGTTGTATGCCCATCAGAGGGTTGTGTTATAAAGATAAAATTCAGACTGATAAGAAGACCAGTGATGGCTAATGCTGAGGATCTCTGAATAGGACAAGATTTGTCAATGGGGCCAGTTGCACCTGTATGTGTAACACATCATGACACAGCCTGTACACAATGTGCAAGTGCAACTAATCCACAGTCAGAAGCAATCCCATCCTGTAGGGGTGATGGCCAAGCCTGAGGAGCCACAGAGACTCTAGCCAGAGCTGAGGTTTGTGAAGGTAGGGGATGATCTTTGAATTGAATTTGACATCAAAGATTTATAAATAAAAAGAACTACACTGTAAATGCCAAACTATGGCATTTCTAATATCCACCGTATTTAGGACTAGACTTAAAGAATAAACCATGATGTTGTCACAAGACCCACTTCTCAGTTGGATAGGACCAAGCATAGCATAGTCAGAAATTTGTCATTAGAAGAAACAAAATTTTCATGTTTATATTTCCAATGAATCTATACTCATTCTCTAACCAACCAGTTACAGATAAATCAGATGTGGATTTAATGCCTGGTACTCAGCAGTTGCTCACAATATATTTGTAAATAAATGTCAAATGAAGAACATATAAAGAGCAAATCTGGGCTGATTCTGCCTTCACCATCTGCTGGTCCTGTATTCTAGGCCAAAATACTTAAATGTATTGGGGTTTAATTTTTACCTGTGTAAAATAGAAATACTGGTGATCTTCTAGGGGGCTGGTAAAGCTTATAGTAGATACTTCAAACAATAGCTGACTCATAAGAGATGCTTAATAAAGTTAGTGATGATCACTATCATTGATATTCCAAGACTGACCTTGATAAGCTACTCCTCTACCCCTTCAAAAGGAGTAATACTCAACAAATAATAAGAAAACCTATTCCCACATTAAATTGAGCTAAAGATATAAAGATAAGTGTGGAAAATGGGAAAAAGAAGAAAAAGAGAGAAAAATGATGTAGAGAACAAAGGCAGGAAAACCATTCCATGGTTGCTTGTGGTTATTCATAAGCGGTTTTGCAGAAAGAAATCGTTTCGAAGACACAGATCCCCATCTTCCTTTCTCTCCTCCTCCCCTTTCCTGTAGATAGCTGTAAAATGTCCTCGCTGTGTTGTTTTTTCCAGGAGGCCTTCATCTTTGCCTCGTGGTCCTTCCAGGCTGAGGGTTCCAGTGTCATGAGGATCAGCGAAGGCCTCAGTATTTGTGTCTTAACGTTCCCCGCGATCACACATCAAAACTCATCAATTTTTATTGATAAGTTTACAGAGAGAACAAGAAGTGGGCAGACACTCTCAATTGGCTTATAGGCATTCAATATTTAACTGGCTTTTGATTGTTCCTAGCTTTCTGACATTTACCTGAAACAATTCGTTTTTTTTTTTTTTTTAAAAGAGAAGTAATTCAGACAAATTGTCCTTTTAGAAACGAGGGTGGGTGAGTCTGTGGTTGAAAGTTCTCAACACTGAGCGGTCTCTGCTGTCATGGTAGGCACTGGTAGTCACCCTGGCTTAAAGTAATATGGTTCTTAAACTCTTTTTATACAGAGTTTATACGTGTGTAATTAAGGTGCTGATGTTACGTACTGATGTCATGTGCTGCAGTTTTAACACCTGATGCTGATAACGGGCACTTCATTACTGTTCCTTCTTTTTGTACTTTATTTTTCATGGAATCCTTTAAGATAGATATGTTTTTGCTGTTTTGCAGCTGAAGAAAATTGACTCTGAGTATTATTCAGTAACTTTCCACTGTATTACATCTCTGGAATTTGATAGGAGGGATACAAAAGAGATTTGTGTAGCTTGGCATCAGTGAAGGACGATTTTGCTAAAGGCCTGCGTTTCTGAACTGTTTACTGTTAACTAATATAACATATACACATAACCCAGAAGGACTTTGGCTAATTTCACATACAAGGTCTGACAACTAAGTTTGTGAATTCATTCTAGATAAAGTGCCACATAGCTCATTGCTGAATATCATTATGGTCACCGTTGAAATACTCCCCTTGGGAAACCATGCACCAATGTCAGTGCCTCGTTCACCCTTCAAAACAATTTTGGAACTCTTTTTCTGGAATGGCTATCAGAGCTGTTGTCCTGTATGTCCTGAATGTCATTAAACTGTCTTCCTTTAATATGTCTTTTATCTTCAGGCAAAAAAAAAAGAGTCACTGGGGGCCAGATCAGGGGAGTGGGGGAAGCAATGCAGTTATTCCAATACAGTTATTTGTTTACTGGCTAAAAACTCCCTCACAGACAGTGCAATGTGAGCTGGTGCATTGTTGTGATGTAAGAACCATGAGCTATGGTTCAGTTAAGTTTTTCTTAGCTTAATATTACCTTTCAGTTAAGGTTTTCTTAGCTCTTTCTCTATCGTTGTTTACTTGGTCTGCTATGCTTCTCACAGTCAGCCAACAATTTTAATATCCAATGACTTCTCTTCATCAGTGATGCTTGCTCTGCCCTCTATTTGTACCTGCCATTTTCTTCATGGCATTATTCCCATAAACTCAGACTAACATGTCCCTGATTTCACTAAACAGGTTTAACAAGAAATCCGATGATCATCACTCTAATTCAAGTTCCAACATTCTTGTGATTGCAAACCACACTGTGCAACAATAATGAATGCCACTCAGCAAGACACTGCCACACAGCGACATGAACACACCTGTGAGACACTGATATACCAAGACTATGAAACCTTGTTGAGTTGTTTGTATGGTGCTGCCAACATAAATGCATGGGGGGGCAACTTCACAAACTTAATTGTCAGACCTTTGTCATTGACAGAAAAATAGGAAAGTCCACTTGCAACTGATTTTAAATCTAGCAAATGCCAAGAAGAGTGAATATTTAAAATGATTTGTATCATCCAGGTTTTCTGACACCATATGGTAACTTGAGACAAAAGGGGAAAAAGTTGCATATAATTTAAAAACAAGATACAGTCTGAGTGGTTTTCAAGGGAGAAAATATAGAAAAAAGTTGTAGCAGATGAGGTAGTGTTTCACCCAAGTAATTCTTCCCTGTTCCCCTTTAGGAGTGAAACCCTGTTTCCCCAGCTGTTGGGAATGTTAGCAGTTAACCACTCTCAGTTAAGCCTGTCTGGGACTTGTCTTCAGCTGAGAGAGCCACCTTGCCCAAGGGTGACCTGTTTCCCAGGTCAGATCCCAGCTAGTGACTGGTAGGTTTGTGAGAATAAAGGCTTGGCCTCAGCCCTGAGGCAGCTGTGAAGGGTCCTCCAGCTCTAGAGCGCCTGTAGTAAAGCTGAGTGCCACCTTCAAGTTCAGGAGAGGGGCTGTGTCTGCCCATCGCTGTAATGACAATGCTGTGTGGCCTTGGAGGCCAGTTGAGATCTCTTTGCTTCCTCCTCCTTATTATGTGCACACATGAGGTTGGCATAGGCAGCCCCTACTCTGCCTTCGAAACAAATACTGTCATTTTAGGATGCAGTTTATTTGATGCCTTACATGGTATGCCTGACTATTTTTAATTCTGTTCAGTATATACACAGTTAGAAATTAATGAGCAGAAACATTTAAGCTCCTTCTAGAAGAAAGATCCTAGAGAGACAAAAGGAAAGAGCTCTTTCAAGTAGAAACTAATTCCACCACTCATCAGCATCCTCCAGCTGAATTAAGACAATCCTCTGAGCAGCCTGAGAGCACCAGGTCTAGTACAAACACCTGTAACTTTCCATGCAGTGTGTCTGCCTCAGTGGGCACTTTCCCACCACACATATTTAGGCCCATCCATCCCTGAATGGGGCCTGGATTTTGAAAACATCCCTTCTGGCTCCACATATGGGTGGATGTCAATTTGCTGACAAATGACAGCAATTTGTCAGCAAATTGACATCCACCCATTGAATTTGAAAGTTGATCAGTTCTCCAAACTTGCTCTGGTTAAAGTGGAAAAATCTACCTGTAAAAACCACCACCTTGGAGACATCTGGGAAACAGGAAGGTAGGTCCATTTCCTCTGTCTATTCCTCAGACTCCAGATCTTTACCTGGGACCCCTGGCTGACCACTCCCTACTATGCTCATGATGCTCCCTCTCCAGGCTCTCTTCTTTCCTTCCAACTCCTCCCTCATCCCATTTGAATTCAAAGCTTCTTACAGGACACTCTCTTGTGGGCTTTCTTACCTCCAGAAGAGCAATAGCTATTACTGCCCACTGTAAATTATGGCAAAGTGAGAGTGAACACAATTTCTTAGTTCCTCCTATAAGCTGGGCATGGAATCAGGTGTTTTCACATATATTTTCTCATTTTATCTTTTTGACAGGTCCCTGGAGTAGTAACTATTTTCTTCCCCCTCCACTTTTGTCATCCAAAACTCAGAGTTAAATAACTTCCCCACGGTCATTCAGCTAAGAACTGGCAGAGGCAGGATTTACAACTGGGTCTAACTCCAAAGCCAGTCTCCTTATAAAATCTGCCCACCCTGCTCTCTTTTGAGAGAAGTCTATCATTGATTGATTTCTTTAGTTAAGTTCCTCTATTAATTAAAGGCAAACATGGCACAGATTAGTAACACACTAAAAACCATAAAAATCTTAATTCTGTTTAGAAGACAAAGCAGGTCATGTCTTGTATAGGATCTGCACAGCACAGATCCTTTATGAAAAGACAACATGTCTTTAATGACTAACATTTGACAGCATTTTTGAGCTTATGGAGAGAGTCCTCATGTCTAGAACTGTATCAATCCTTACGGCAAATCTGCGGAGTCCTCTTACCCTTGTCCTAGTTTATAAATGATGAAATGGAGGTTCAATGATTTGTCTAAGGTCACCATCTAGTAAATAGACAATCAGGGCTCTACCCCAGCTCCACATCATACTGTCCTGGCACCATATTCTTTGTTGATTTTGAGTGATTTTCAGTGGTCCACGGGGTGGGGGACATTGTACTTCCAGTCACCCCACTGTTGACCTTGTCCAATTTAGAATCACTTCTCAACTGACTTAAAATATGACTTAATGATGATCCTGGGGAGAGTCATGTTACTTACACAGTTAAATTATTAGTGCTGATTATTTTTCTTGATTAAAATTTTACAGTGTTTAATGTAGTTTCACAATGTTTTTTAAAGTTTTCAAATACTTGTTGACAATAAAAGTGTGGAGGAATGATAACAGGACATTGGTATTGAATTTCATCCTCGACCCATTTAATATTGATCATTCTATGCTCATTCATTTTGTCATTCATTGAATCATTCTTGCCTTCATCCAGCAAATTATTTTTTGAGCACCTGCCAGGATTGCCACAGACACTGCAGATACCAGCAAATGAGACAAAATCCTTTTCCCCATGCAGTTTACAGACATACAGGAGACTTCAATATGTAAAGTAATAAATAAGTAAAATCATTTCAAACTCTTGTAAGGATAAGGCTAATGGGTCACAAGGGGACTTGGAGGGGGTGTGGGTACAATGGTAAGTTTGTACCAGGGGAGCCCAAGCCGGCTTTTCTGAGGAGATGATGTTGGTAGAAATGAGAAGGTGGAATCGCCCAGAGAAGGTCATTTTAACCAAGGGTACTTACTACAAGGGTGAAGGCTTAAATCAGTAGAAGTTGTAGGGAGTGCAAAGATCAGAAAAATGGACAGTGTAAGCAGAGGGTGTTTAGCAAAAGGGAGAATGGTAGAAAAGAGGTGGGAGTGCAAAGCAGGGGCCAGAGCCTGGAGCACTTGGGAGGCCAGAGCTTAGTTTGTTCTAATTGTAATGGGAAGCCATTGTAGGAACTTAAGTAATGTAATTTGATTTTTGTTTCAAAAGGATCATGTTCCTTTCTTGGCATTATTATTATTAATATTGCTTAATATTTTGATGCAGTAATCATCTGTTTTCTTTTCTGAATGTATTTATCTTCATTCATTCTTTACGTGGATTTTGTTTCTAGTCCTTATCTAAAACATTATTGTTATTA
>CAUYRH010068401.1:0-13962 GCA_963574655.1 Perodicticus potto
CCCGGGCTGGATTCGAACCCGCCAGCTCAGGTGTACGTGGCTGGCGCCTTAGCCCGTTGAGCCACAGGCGCTGAGCCGTCTCCATCTTTTTATGGCTGAATAGTATTTCATGGTATACATACAACACAATTTGTTAATCTATTCTCAGGCTGATGGGCACTCGGGTTGCTTCCATGTCTTTGCAATTGCAAATTAAGCTGCAATAAACAGTATAATCAATTGCACCACATTCTAATTTAAGTATTATTGAAGCTGTGTCCACACTCACTAACAGGCTGAAAAATTTCAATTAGCTGCCAGGCTTATCATCTGTAATATACAGTGAATGATATCTTCCATTCATTCAATGTGTGGGCATCAGAAAGTGACCTAAGCACTGTGACTTCATCTAAATAACACAGAGATGCCCATGAGATGTTCACAGGCTCAGGAAGAAGACAGACGTGATTAAAGGACACTCAAAAAGGATGAAACAAGAGGAAAAGGCCAAAGACAGAATCTGGGCCTTGGGCATACATTTTAATTGCAGTTGGTGCAACTCTAGCTACTCCTCAACTGTAGGATTCACAATTTTACTTGTAGATCTTTCCCCATTACCATAATTGCCCTCTCCAGGTTTGAGTCCTCTCTAAGGTCCAGTTTCTAGATCCCTGTCTCCTGGCTTCTCATTGCCACTGTCACCAGCAGTGCCCTTCCTAGTCCCAGCTCATCTTCACTCCACCTGCCTAACTCAGCTTCCTGAGTCACCACCTCAAAGTGGCTTCATATTCAATCACCTGGTCAGTCCTGGCTTACACAGTATGAATGGGTGTGCAAAGCCCAGGTCTGAGTCCAGTGCTTAGACCAGAGGATGACAAACTCTGCCTGAGAAAGTCAAAGAGTGTGTTTTATCATTAAATCTAAGAAGAAGAAGGGCATTCCAGACAGGGAGGACAGCAAGTGTAAAAGCAAGGAGGGGGGAACATGTGTCTTCTTTAGGGACCTACAGGAAGACATAAAGTAACGACTTCTAGAAGGTTCTGCCCAAAGTGGTTGATCATCTCTTCTCAGTCAAAACAAACATTCACCTAAAGATTTAACTGTTCTTTGCCATGGAAAGAGCAGATTTATATAAGAATGAAAGGCGAGGAGTATATAAGAAAGGGGAAATTAGAAGTTTCCCCAAATGTCCAAACAGTATGATGACCTTGGTGCTTCTATTTCACAGAAGCTAGTTACTTAGCACTTAAAAGTATTCACAGATACGTGTCTCTTATTGAAAGGCATTTGCCCTTACTTATTTGCACCTGAGTGTTAACTTAGAGGTTGGTAATAAATTTTGTTTAACTATTAGTTACAGTAATATTCAGGGATCTGCTTCTTGTTGACAGGAGTTCGATATTTTAATCAAACTTACAATATACTTTGTTATTCTCCCAGACCAGCATGAGAACTTGATACTCAAAAGTTCACAGATATTTGTTTTCAATATTTTCTGCTCCTTATTATTTTATTTCTTTCCTTGGTTGAAATAAAAAGACCCAAAATAGTAATTATCATTTTTTCAAGGCTATTCGGAACATTTGATCCAGGATACCCCACGTAGCTGATGCACATTAAACCAAAAATTAGGGCCAGGTTTTTCCATCTGAAAGTCCCTGAGGCTATCCTCTTACCTTATGCCAGTGGTTCTCAACCTGCCTAATGCTGTCATGTATTTTCACTTTTACAAAGGGGCCACAACCCATCTTCCCTAACCCCACACTTCCTGAGCTCACCCAATGGAAGAGATAAACCATATACCAAGATTTGAAAGCTAGAGATGGAGGAAATGGAAAGAGAAGATTGAAAAATAGTTTTTTCCTTATTTTTTTTGTCCAAGCCAGAAATTATCAGGTTCTCTTTTGTATTTTTATTAATCTCTCTTTTTTAGAAAGGAGCAATTACTTAAATTATTTAAATTAGATAGCTAGGAAATCAAAAGATAGTTTATGTTCTATAAATTCCCATTTAAATTGAGAATATTGGCTCGGCGCCTGTGGCTCAACAGGCTAAGGCGCCAGCCACGTACACCTGAGCTGGCAGGTTCGAATCCAGCCCGGGCCCGCCAAACAACAATGACGGCTGCAACCAAAAAATGGCCGGGCGTTGTGGCGGGTGCCTGTGGTCCCAGCTGCTTGGGAGGCGGAGGCAGGAGACTCACTTGAGCCCAGGAATTGGAGGTTGCTGTGAGCTGTGATGCCACCAGACTCTATCCAGGGTGACAGCTTGAGGCTCTGTCTCAAAAAAAAAATAAATAAATAAAAAATAAATTGAGAATATTATACCCATATGATGCAATTTCAAGACAGTGCTAAATATATTAAATTGCTCCTTATAAATATCAAGTTCTTTTTAATATCTGAATATGTTTGGTATTGATAAAAATGACACACACAAAAGATTAGTATAAAATACATTCTGTATTAGTAGAGAATAGTGCTATAACTATTTTATAACTCCCAGATGTCCATGTCTTACCCTTATAGATTTTTCTTGCTACTGTAAATTAAATATGGGCATTTCCTAATAAGCACCAAATTTCCTCCACACCCGGATACTTTTGTCGTTTGGTTCTGCCACTCCCTAAACCCGAACATCTGTTACCCCAATGAAAGGAAAAAGTGACAAAGAGTAGGAAGATTTACATTGGCCTCATTATGGCATAAATCGCTCTGCTTTCATTTTGTTGGCAAGAACATGTCATACAACCAGGACTAGTTACAAAGGATGCTGGGAAATGTAGTTCTTGGCTCCACACATACATCAGGAAATGCTGTATTCTGTCAAACAGGAACATGAATGTTGGTGGATTGATTACTAGTCCTCACCACCATATGGTATGAATTGTAAAATAAATACAACAGACTAAAATGTTAAATAATATTACACCACGGATAAAAAGGTGCAACAGTAGCAAGCTAGAAAACGTTTTCACAGAGATAGGTAGAGGCCTTACTACTAATATTGATATGAACTATAAAAACTGTCTATTTCGCTTTCATTTTCTTCTCCCATTTTCTTTGATTTGCTTTTTGAAATTATTGACATAAATGAATTTATTTCTTGCTAAAATCATAAAATAAAATGTATTTGATATGAAATATTTTAAATACCACATTAATAAAACTTTGGTGATCATTTCATCTAAATTCTCATTTTATGGATAGAGGAAAGTTACACAGTAGTAGAAGATGGATCAAAGTAGCTGGGTCTTACTTTACCATGCTCTGAAGTTGATAATTACTATAAAATAAAAAGATGCATTCTTATATCTGAAGTTAATAATCAGTGAGTGTAATAGATGAACCTTTATATACTATACACAAATATTATCCAATTCATATCACAGGTATTGCTGAAATTAACCAATAATCTCAACATTGACCACAATTGATTGATATCCAACTCCGTCAGTAAGAAAAGATATACATACTACCTAACTATTTATCAATAAAGAAACTCAGATTTGATAATATGTAATTCCCACCGCAGAAGGCATACTATGGTAAAAAATTCCCTAAAGGCTCCTTTCAGTTCTGTGATTTTCTAGGCCTTTTAGAAGTTAACAGATTAATGTTTCACTAATTAGTGTCCATATCGATTGCTTCGCTAGCCCTAGCATCATTCTTCTGTGGTTTAGGAAGATCTATATCCATATAATATTGTTCCTCAGTAAACTCTTTTTGGGTAATTTCAAAATGTAAAGTTGGTATTGCAACTTAAGCTATAAATTAAATGTGCATAGTTGTATTAACTGCAAAACTAGAGGGGATTTCATTCAAGACTTAATGACATAAATTGGTGAGCGGCACCTGTGGCTCATTGAGTAGGGCACCGGCCCCATATACCGAAGGTGGCGGATTCAAGCCCAGCCTCGGCCAAACTGCAAAACAGAAAAATAGCTGGGTGTTGTGGCGGGTGCCTGTAGTCCCAGCTACTTGGGAGGCTGAGGCAAGTGAATCACCTAAGCCCAGGGGTTGGAGGTTGCTGTGAGCTGTGTGACGCCACCGCACTCTACCGAGGGTGATAAAGTGAGACTCTGTCTCTACAAAAAAAAAAAAAAAGATATAAATTGGTAAAACTATGCAATGGTACATACCATGGTGTTACATTGGCAACACAGATCACCTTCCTCTGGTGTTGTTTAATGCTTTTTATGAAGTTATATTGAATTTTTGCAGTGAAACCTGAAACCAAATGAAGCTTTCTTGATGTGGGGGTTATTTCTAGAGGTTTGGGGTTTCTCTATAAACTCCAAATTCATGTGTGGTTCAGAAAATGTTGGTAAGACTCAATCAACTTTTGGAATACCTGGATAGAATTTCAAGCTATTAGGAACAAGAGAATGAATGTGTTTTGTTTACTTTAGACCAGCTTCTGTGGGTTTTGAATTTAGAATTGAACAATTGGGGTTTAAGTTCCATTCACAAGGAAAACATGACTTCCTAGTGGAAAGAAAAGACCTGAAGAAAACAATTTTTACTTTGGAAAAAATATAAAAATTGTTCATGAGTGGGCTCTGGAACCAAAACATAGTGGTTGAAAAGAGGTTGCCTGAGAAGAATTTGAAGAGATTGTGTAATACATTATGTTACCCTATTAAAGTGAATTCCCAGAAGCTCTACGTGGTATCAACACACACAATCTTCTTGAGGAAGAAAATGTTAACTTAAGTCATACATTAATGAACTAAATTCAACAAATTGTTTTTAAAATAAACAACGGATTTAAAAAAAAAAAAAACCCCAGTGGTTATCAGTGCATTGTCTGAATTCAAGTGATTGTAGTCCAAATAAGAAGTTCCTGTGAGGTCAATAATGAAATCATTATTCTCATCATTTCAGAGGCAGGAAATCTGCAGCTTGGTGTTAAGAGTTGAATTCATGTGTGTTGTGTGACAAAGTCAGTCTTATAACCTTACTGCTCAGAGACCCATGACAACCAAGACATGGGATCATTCACAAGTTTGAAAAAAATAATCCAGTATAGGTTTGAGCTTATGATTTTCTTTTTTGGAATTTCAAGGATTTTGATTGGAAGACTTCATGGAAAAAGTGAACTTACAAGAGGTATGGCTAAAAAGAAAACTTACAAACTGGTAAAGTAACAGAAAAATAACTTCTTACAATCATAGGAAGAGTATGGAATAGAGGTATAGAACAAGGCTGTCAGTGGACATAGTTAAAGAGGTGATCAAGCCCCAGAGCAGAAGAAGATGAGAAAGATTTGGAAATGATATGATTTCTGTTATGGCTTATATGCAGATTCTTTTTTACTAGAAAAAACCAAATTTTTTAATTAAGGAAGGAAATATCAGTAAAAATTCAAAAACGTATTCAAAGATTATGAAATATAAAACTTTTGAAATCACTTCTAATACTCAAAATACAGCCCAATTTCTCTCTCCAAAGAGGAAAAATGAGATGAGTTATGAACTGACCTGGGCTGAGGTTTCAGTAGGACACATGTGGAATAAGTACAGGTCAATTTAAAGCCAATGCAATCTGGTTTTCAAATAAACCTGGACTGAGTTAAAGGTTGAAATGAAAACCACCAGAAACCTGCAAACAGGTGAAATTTAGCAAAGCAAGCTAAATTAAATTGATTTTTAAGATTTTCCTTAACCCAATTTTGGAAGGGCCAACTAAGTTACTGAACGGTTGTTCTGGGCTTGGTGCCTATAGCTCAAGCGGCTAAAGCGCCAACCACATACACTAGAGATGGAAGGTTCGAATCCAGCCCAGGCCTGCCAAACAACAATGACAACTACAACCAAAAAATAGCAAGGTGTTGTGGTGGGTGCCTGTGGTCCCAGCTACTTGGAAGGCTAAAGCAAGAGAATTGCTTAAGCCCAAGAGTTTGAGGTTGCTGTGAGCTGTGATGCCACAGCACTCTACCAAGGGCGACATGGTGAAACTCTGTCTCAAAAAAAAAGAAAAAAGAAAAAAAAGGTTGTTCTGGAATTGGATTTGTTTAACTAGGTTTGTATGCAAATACCCAGAGAAACAAAATGTCATGTTTTATGGAACTTTGATTACTTTGAATGCTATATCCTGAAAAGACCCTGACTTAACCTAGATGTATAAAAAGTTTTACAAACCTTTTGCAAGCTAATTTATTGTAAGTAAATAGAAGAAGTTTGCTTTGGTTAGTTTTTAATTTAAATTTCATTGAGATGCCATGAATTCTAAACCTTTAATTTAACAACTAGAAGTGAAAAGCTTACAACTCCTGTAAAGAGATTCCAAATAGAGAGTAATAGAAAAAAGAGAGAGTCAAATTAATAAGCCAAAACTTCTCCACCTGAGTAATTCAAACTTTCAAGCAGCTGTCTACTCAAGAAGAAAAAGTCAAATTCTAAACAGAAAAAATGTATTATAGTTTCACCTAGATTATAGATAAGAATAATCTGCCCCTCATTAATTATTTTTGCAAACAGATTATTTTAAGGTCACAATCATTTACTTAGTATAATTATCTGAACCTAGCCCTGACAGAATTCAGAAGTGGTATTTGCCAACAGAAAAAAGATGATTCAATTCTTAGATAAAATCAGTAAACTCCAATTAAGCTGGTTAAGATCAGTGACAGCATTTTCCCTATCCTTTTCTTTTTTTTTTTTTTTTCCAGTTTTCATCCAGGGCCAGGTTTGAACCCACCACCTCCGGTATTTGGGCCTGGCACCCTACTCCTTGAGCCACAGGCAGCACCCCTCATCCTTTTCTTAATACCCAAAGTATATAACTACATGTTAGTTATAGAATAGGTCCTTTATGACTTCATGCTTTTAAATATTTAGAACATCCCAAAGCCTATCTACTAAATAATCTAGAAAAAAAAAAAAATAGAACCCAATAGCAATGAGCAACCTGCACAGCAATTTCCCACTAGAAGGACCAAGGGCTCTTTGGAAAAATAGCTAATTCTGAGTCTGAGGTTAAAAAAAAAAAATGTGAAACCTGAATTTTAAGTACCTTATACCAGAAATCAAGGAAGCTATCGAATTATATTATGAGCATAAAGAACTCAGGAACCAACTTGAATAAGCTTATAAAAGAAAGAAAAGAAAAGTTCTTTTCTTACTCATAAAGAAAAGAACTCAAGAACCAACTTGAATAAGCTTATAGTGGCCAAAAATAGGACAATTGGGGCATCTATAAAATAATAAAAGCAATAGATTGAACACATAAAATATGTTAAAATCTCTGAGTTCATAATATTACCACACCCAAAACCCCTCATTAGTCATCTTTGGAGGATATTAGGGAACAAATCCATTATCTTGAAAACTGGAAAATAGTAGAAAAAGAGCAAGCTTTTAGTTGGTGTGTCCCAACATAGTGCCCAATATTAGAGATGAATGGGAAAGCAGAAGATCAAACTCCCCAAGATAAGGAAACCAATGGTATAAAGCAAGGAAGGAAAAATGAAAAGTTCAGGACCTCTCCCTCACATGTCCCTGCCTATTAATTAATTAAGCTGCACAGCTAAGGACACAACAATTACAGCAAACAGACAACCTTTGGAATGAGAAAGATATTTGCATGTTATGAATGTGACAAAGGGCTGATAGCTAGAATTTACAGAGAACTCAAATTACTCAACAACAACAAAAAAAAGCAAAAAATTCCATTTATCACTGGGAAAGAGATATGAACAGAACATTCTCCAAAGAAGACAGACGAGTAGCCAACCAACACATGAAAAAATGTCCATAATTATCAGGGAAATGCAAATCAAACACTCCTTGAGATATCATCTACTCCAGTGAGAATAGCCCACATCACAAAGTCCCAAGGCTGCAGATGCTGGCATGGATGTGAAGAGAAAGAAACATTTTTACATTTTTACACTGTTGGTGGGATTGCAAACTGATACAGCCTCTTTGAAAAGAAGTACGGAAAATCCTCAAGGAATTCAAGATAGACCTTCCTTTTGATCCTATAATCATATTACCAGGTATCTTCCCAGAAAGGAAAAAAAATCATTTTATAATAAGGACATATGCACTAGAATGTTTATTGCAGCTCAAGTCACAATTATCAAGATGTATAATCAACCCAAGTGTCCATCAACACATGAATGGATTAATAAATTGTAGTATATGTATACCATGGAATACCATTCAGTCATTAAAAGAGATGGAGACTTTACATCTTTTGTATTAACCTTGATGGAGCTGGAGAGCATTCTATTTAGTAAAGTATCACAAGAATGGAAAAGCAACCATTCAACGTACTCAATTCTAATACGAAGCCAGTAGATGAACAAATACACGCCCACACAAGAGAAAAACACAATTAAACTCAGGTTGAGGGGGGAGGGGAAGAGGGAGCAGAATTGCTGTGCTCTTGTTTAATAGACACAAAATAACGGTGTATGACACACCTCCTGGGTGAGGGGCACAACTACAACTTGGACTTTACCTAATAAACATAAACAATGTAGCCTAATCATCTTACCCTCACCATAATCTAAAATAATAATAAAAAAAGAGTTTTAGTGTTTAATTATTTTACATGGACTTGCATATTTCTTTACATAAATGAAATCACACATATAATACACATCTACAGAATCCTCAGTCTGCTCTTCCTCTTTCCACATACTTTTTCAACAGCTGCACAATATTATCCATGTACCTTAATTTGTTTAACAATGTTCCTACTGATAAACAAGATTGTTTCCAGAGTATTTTTTGTTACAAACGCTACTACTATATACATCTCTAGTCATATAATTCTGTCTTCATATGTAATTATTTTTAATAAAATAGAGCCTTTAAATTCAAATTATTTAATCAGATGGTATATGTTATTAACAGCTTTATTGAGGTATAATTAATATAAATAAATTGATAAATTTTGATATATGAATACATTCATTAAACCATCACCACACACATATATAAACACAAAGGACATATCCATCACCCCCACATTTCTTCATCCTCCTGATACAGGGTTCCCCATTTAGGGCTGGATAGAAACTCCCATTTTCTAAGCCTGGGCAAACAGGCTTTTTACAGGCCACACTCTGGATGCAAACAGGATCAAAGAAAAGCAGCCAGACCAGTATCTCCGCTGGAAGGTCCTTCATGAAGTGAAGTAAGGTCCTTCTTTTTCTTTTGCGGTTTTGGCCAGGGATGGGTTTGAACCCGCCTCCCCTGGTATATGGGGCTGGCACCCTACTCCTTAGCCATACGCACCACCTTGAAATGAAATACACCCTTCTTGCTTCACCTGAGACAAGAACTATGAGGAACCCATTCATTTGCTAATACATTCCTTCAACAATCAAAGTGGGCAGGATGTTTTCTGGCCAAGTGTGACATACATTCCCAAAACAACCTCCCTCCCCCAGACCAGGGGTCCTCAAACTATGGCCCGCAGGCCACATGTGGCCCACCGAGGACATATATCCAGCCCACTGGGTGTTTTTGTTGCCTTTGCCTGTCCTGCTTAGCAGCTGCCTCGGCCTGGGCCGCAGTACACATGTGTGGAATGTGCACCCGTGCTTTCCAACTCCCTTCCTTCTCTCTGTCTCTGGACGCCTCCTCTCAGTCTCTGGTGAGACTGAAACTCTTGCTCTTGATCAGAGAAGTCACAAACTTGCCTGCCTAGAGCCTGCTGCTGCCTGAGGACCAAGGTAAGAACAAGTTAGGATTTTTTTTTTTGAAGTTAGGAAGTCTATTTTTTTTTTATTTTGCAGTTAGTAGGGCCATTTGTTTGCAGTTAAGGGGGGGCCCTTTTTTTCCTGATGTTGGGAGGGTTGTTTTACAGATAGGGGGCGCCTTTTTTTCATCTTAAATATTGTATTTATATTTGTTCCCTTTTTTTTTTGGCTGGGGCTGGGTTTGAGCCCACCACCTTTGGTATATGGGGCCGATGCCCTACTCCTTTGAGCCACAGGCACCATCCCCGTTTTGTTTTTTTTACTTCAAAATAAGATATGTGCAGTGTGCGTAGGAATTTGTTCATAGTTTTTTTTTTAAACTATAGTCCGGCCCTCAAATGGTCTGAGGGACAGTGAACTGGCCCCCTGTTTAAAAAGTTTGAGGACCCGTGCCCTAGACAAAAGACCCATATGGGCTTCCCACTGGGGAATATGCCTCTCCACTGCTGGAGACTTTGTTACCCTTCTTTGTTATCCTTCTATGTCTTTCTCTGTAAATAAACTTTGTCCTGTCACTTTTTTGCAATGGTCCAGGGTTTCATTCTTGAATCTACAGACCAAGGACCCTCTGCAGAGAGAAAAAAATGCTGATAACACTCTTTTGAAATCTTCCTCTCCCATACCTTCCCCAAGCCCCAGGTGATCGTTAATCTGCTTTCTGTCACTTGCCAAAGAAAACTACTCCAGAAAGAATTAAACAGGCTGAGGGATACTTCATTTAAGACTATTGCAATAGAAGGCAAGACTATTGTAATTAGGGAGAGATTGAATTTAACTCTGCTGAAACAAAAGGCAGCAGAATTTTTTATTTCCATTTTTGCTTTTGTTTTAATTTCTGATTAATATGAGGGTACAAACAACTAGGTTACAATGTTTGCATTTGTTAGGTAGAGTCCCTGTCGTAGTTATATCCCATACCCAAGATGTATGCTATATACCTGTTACCAGAATTTCTTTCTTCAGTAAATCCTTGGTCTTGGAGATTCAAAGAATGAACCCACAGACCACAGAGATGAATGATAAGATAGGATTTTATTAGATAGAACAGAATAGAAGGAAAGGCACCAGAGCCTCTGTCAGACGGGAGAGTCCCAAGTGGTAAATACCCACATGAGTATTTTTTTTTAGGAGCTTTTATACTGTTTTGTGGGAGTTACACTTGGCCAGAACTAGGGAGACTTCAATGTTAAATGGCAACTAAATTAGGGTATTTAACAAATCAATGCAGTTCTTCTAGCTCCAGGAAAAAGTGTCTGGGGTACTTAGAGTGGAGGTTGGAGAGAAAAAGTCTGTTTAGGCCTGGAAAATGGGGGTTAGTTGTCCAGTCCTCATGGGAAAAACCCTGTGTCATACCTTAACATTGTACGTGTTAAGTGGGAACACACCAAGCTCCTCCTTCCCCTCTCCCTAACTTGAATTGAATTGAATTTTTCTCTTCTGTGGGCGTGTGTTAGATCATCTACTGACTTTGCTTTAGTACTGAGTATGTTGGATACTTGATTTTCCATTCTGCACTGGGCTGAGCTAGAGGAAAAGTACTGGAGGTCACTGGGGGTGAGAGCCTGGTCAGAGAGATTAGGCATGTGTGTCTGTGTGTTTACTAATTGTCTGTGTTAAGACTCCTGCCCTCCCACAGAGATGGAAAGATAGAGACACTATCATTCCTTTTATTTTTTTTAATTGAATCATAGATAGCTATTTTTTTTTTTTTACTTAAATCATAGATAGCTGTATATATTAATGCAATCATGGGGTACAATGAGCTGATTTCATATACAATCTGAAATATTTTCATCAAACTGGTTAACATAGCCTTCATGGCATTTTCTTAGTTTTTGTGTTAAGACCTTTATATTCTGCATTTAGTAAGTTTCACCTGTACCCTTGACACCATCATTCTTGATTATATTTCAAAGGGATGGCTCCAAGTTCTTAGGAGATTTACATGTCAAAGGAACAGAGGAAGAAGTTAGAATTTCAAGCTTTCTAAAGTTAAGTGCTCTAAGAAAAGGAGGATCAGGGAGCATATTGTCAGGAGGAAACCCATTTAAAGTTACCCAATCTGAGGAAAACATGAAGGCCTCTGGGTCACACTATAGGTTAGTTTGCATTTTCTAGAATTTTATATTAAGTGGAATCAAAGAGGAAATAAACTTTTACTCTAGATACTTTTACATAGCATATTTTTATATTCATTCATGTCATTGCTTGTACCAATAGTTAATTGATTTTTTAAAATTTCAAAATATTGGATGGTGACTGTAGCTCAAGGAGTAGGGCACTGGCCCTATATACCAAGGGTGGTGGGTTCAAACCTGGGCCCAGCCAAAAACCACAAAAAAAAATCCAAAATATTGAGGGGGTACAAATGCTTTTGTTGCTCTCACAATTCTTGAGTCAGGACTATTACCAGGCCCATCACTCTAACAGTGTTCATGGATCCCTCAGGTAACATTTTTACCCTCTGACTCTACCTCCCCAATTCTTGATTTGCAAAGACTTAAGATTTCCTTCTGTGCCCAGGCTTGCCCATCAACAAAGTTCCTTCCTTTTTATTAATGAATATTATTACATTGTATTTAGACACGAGGATTTGCTTATCCAAATTCACTTATTGATGAACTTATGGATCCTTTCCAGAGTAAGACTACTGATAAAGTTGCTGTGAACAATCATATGCAAATCTTTTCATGCAATATTCTCTCATTTCTCCTGATTAAATACTTAGGAGTCAAATGGTTGGGTCATATAATAGGTGCTTTAAGAAGCCACCATTTTTCACTTTACAACAGCAACATGTGAAAAATTCAGTTGTTTCACATTTTTACCACCACTTGGTATGAACTGTCTTTTTAATTTTAGATGTTTCAATAGGTGTGTAGTAGTGTATCAGTGTTGCTGCAATTTACTTTTCCCTAAATACTAAGTGTTGAGCATCTTCTCATGTCCTTATTTGTAATCCATATATTTTCTTTGATAAAATGTCAGTTCAGCTTTTTTACCTATTTTTCATTGGGTTATTTATTTTTCTCATTTACTTAGTTTAATATATTCAAAATAGAAGTCCATTATCAGATGTGGAAATTGCAAATATTTTCCCAATTTGTGGCTTGTCTTTTTATTCTGATAATAGTATCTTTTAAAAAGCTGTTCTCAATTTGAGTGAATTCCAGTTCAATAGTTTTTCTTTTAATGATTGTGCTTTTTATTACCAAGAAAGCATGGCCAAATCCAACGTCACAAAGACTTTCTCTTGTATTTTCTTCTAGCTTTAAAG
This sequence comes from Perodicticus potto, assembly GCA_963574655.1. Lineage (NCBI taxonomy): Eukaryota > Metazoa > Chordata > Mammalia > Primates > Lorisidae > Perodicticus > Perodicticus potto. The sequence goes on from CAUYRH010068401.1 coordinate 12,974, forward strand.
TTTTAGCTTTTACTTTTAGGTCTATGACATGTTTTGAGTCTATCTTTTTTATATCTGTGAATCTTGAATTAATGTTGTTTCTTTGCCTGTGGGCATCCACAATTCCAGCATCACTTGGAGAAAGACTATGTTACCGAAATTTCTCCCTCAGTAGGTCCTTGGTCTTGGGGATTCGAAGAGCAGACATATGGACCACAGATCACTGGTAAGACAGGATTTTTATTAGACAGAAAGGAATACAGAAGCAGTAAAAATTAACAGAGCTTCTGGCAAAGGGGAAGACCTAAGTTGGAAGTCTCTCCCATGGGCCCTTATTCTAGGGGTCTATATCACATTTTGGCCAGGACATGGTAGGTGCAAAAACACCCTTTCAAAGTTAATGGTTGTATTAACAAATGAATGAGTGTCTTGCTAGAGCCCAGAGGATGTGGCCTGGAAAAGGCAGTTTATTTGTGCCTGGAAATAGGGGTCTGATTTCTGAGCTCACCTGGGGCTATAGAATGAGGGTAGAGTCCCTGTCCAGCCCTGAGTGGGGGAATCCTGTATCAATCCTCCCTCTCAAAATAGAAGCTCTAACTGCCATTAGGGGACAAAGGGGTGCTGACCACTCCAAACTGCTTCCTGCTGAAGATGGACAGTGATATGGGGGAGCAGTTAGAGGTTCCTCAAAGGAGGGTGATACAGTGTTCACAGTAAATAGAAATCAGGGTTGATTCTTCTATCTTGGGGAAAAATGTTAAGGTTTTCTCTTCATGAAATTTCCCAGGCCCAGGAAACTGGGGTCTCTTGTCCAACCTTGAAGAGGAGAACCCTGTATCAATAGGAGACAGTTAGGGTTTCTCCAGATGAAGGGTGATCCAGGGGTCTGCAACAGAGTCAAGTCTTGGGCTGAAATCCCTTTCACTGTGGTTTGATGATATCATCTCTGGAAGAGATAAATCTGATTAGCACATTAAAAGACAAGGGTAGAACAGTGAGGGGGGTTAATT
>CAUYRH010068402.1:0-14831 GCA_963574655.1 Perodicticus potto
ATTGTGGCGGGCACCTGTAGTCCCAGCTACTTGGGAGGCGGAGGCAGGAGACTCGCTTGAGCCCAGGAATTGGAGGTTGCTGTGAGCTGTGATGCCACAGCACTCTATCCAGGGTGACACTTTGAGGCTCTGTCTCAAAAGAAAAAAAAAAAAAATGGACGGAGTGGCTGGAAGCTCTATTTGGCCACCAGGGAAGTGAAATTTACCCTTCAATGCTCAGCACTCATGGTTATCACACCATAACAATGGGCGGAAGAATGAATGGGATGGCCCAGGGCTCTGTGTCTGCCAGGTGCTGGAAAGAGTCCATCTTTTTAGTTTTTTTTTTTTTAATTATTTTATGTTATTTTATTTTATTTATTTATTTATTTTACAGTTTTTGGCTGGGACTGGGTTTGAACCCACCACCTCCAACATATGGGGCTGGCGCCTTACTCCATTGAGCCACAGGCGCCGTCCCCATCTTTTTAGTTTTTATCTAGAAATAGAAAAAGTACACAGGTCTACAAAGGATTTGAAAGTTCTACAGCTGTTACGCCTTCAACCTAGATGTCTTCGCCTGTCCGTGAATCTAATAATACACATTTTTGCATTCTTCCCTCATTTTCCTGCCCTCTACAGCATTTTTTATTTTTGCCAGGATTCTCCTTGATTAAGAAACGAGGCTCTTTTACTTTCCTGTTTTCATGCCCTCCTCTAGACACTAGGAAGTAGAACAGGGCCCAGGAGACACACGTAGACGCCCTTTCCCCTGGTTTTCAAGGGCCCACTCCTGTCTTCCTTAGGGATCTTTTCCTCATGCCCAAGATGGCCTCCTCCTGGGCTCAGAATTTCAAAACCCAGAGCTCAGAACTAGTGTCACCTGGTTTGTTTACCACAGGGCCACACCCCTTTGTGGCAGGCCCAGGCCCATCCAAACCACAGCCCCGCTCACCTCATGCTGCCAGGCACACGCCAGACCTCCATGAGGGAACACTGTCCCAGGACTTAGGAGTAGCAGACTGTGCATTTCTGGGGCATATAGTTTATACTTCCTCCCGAGTCCACCCATGCCAGTTTTCTTGTTCTTAGCTTTCTAAGACCCAACAGCTGCTCCTCTGCAGTTTGGAGGACCCCTGTGGTCTGGACATCTCACTGCCCAGCAGCACAGGGGGCGACATGCCCTTCCCTGCCTCCCCACCCCCCAGGCATGGGCAGACGTCTGGGCTTGGCCATAGAGCCTCACCCAAACTCAGAAGCTGCTGGACACGGAGTGAATGAAGCACGACAGGGTTTATGGGGCAGAGCCCAGCGAGGCAGAAGCATCAAAACGAGACTGCTTTGCTTCCGACCCCTTTTCCACACCTCATCCTCCAATTCCCTGTGACTCTGTGAGCCCCAATGTCCTTCCGATACATTTTCTTTTTGCAATAGATGTAGTTTCCATGACTTGTCCCTGAATAATTCCTAGCTGATGGGCAGTTTGACACCTGGAGTGGGCCTGCACGTCACAGAGGAGAAGGGCCCTGGTGGGGCGTCTACCTGTCTACCTGGGAGAAGGCAGGAGAGAGTGACGGCTCTGCTGGTGTGCAGGTGGGAGCAGAGCAGCCGGGGCACAGAGTTAATGAGTTCTCGGGAAGGTTCCTGGCATGGCGAGCCCGCTGGATGCCCAGCCCTTCCTTCCTAAAGTGGTACGGGCATGAGAAACACAACCCAAGGATGGGCGGCTCCTCTTAATGGCACTGAAACACTTACAAAGAATGACAAGCTCAGATCTTGAAGGTCTCCGTGCACCACAAGCTGACACCTAGAGACTTCCTCCAACAGAAGAGACCCGGCTCTGGGACCTGAGCCTTCCTGCTGTGGGTGCCAGCCCCGCCTGCTTCCCAGCTGAAAGGCGGGGGCGACTGGATAGGGATGTGGTCCCAACACTGGGATCAAAGTGTAGGAAGTCTAGAGGCGTCTCAGCATCCTTTAGCCCTGCTCATCCTGGGGAGCAGCCCCCACCATTTTGCATGACAACATCCCTTCCTGGGTTGTCACCTTGCAAGAGGACGGATGGGGAAGGGTCTCACTAGAAGTCCCAGAAAGCCTCCTGTTCCTTTGGAGCGACACCCCCCATAGCCACACAGGGCCCTGCCACGTGCACCTCCACAGTGCTAACCCCCTGCACCCCAGAGATTGGCCATGGCCTCTGCCTGTGTCAGGCCCATGCCAAAGCCCGGCCCGTGTCATTCCTTCGCCATCCTCACTACCCCCAGCCCACCCTTCCAGAGCCACCTCCAGTTTATCTCCTTGGAAGCCGCCACTAACTACTCACATGTAAAACTGTCCACCTCCTTGGGCAGCGCCTGTGGCTCAAAGGAGTGAGGCGCCGGCCCCATATACCAGAGGTGGTGGGTTCAAACCCAGCCCCGGCCAAAAACTGCACAAAAAAAAAAAACCTGTTTGCCTCCAAGCTTCACCATTAAGGGAGCACCTGCTAGACATGCCTGGTGTGGCGGGAAGAATACAGGACTTAGCCAGGTCCATGCTAACATCTGTTCTGACACCTGCTGGCTCTGGGACGAGGCCGTGTCCGTCCACGAAGCTCGTCTCTACTGTGGGGGTGACCAACCATGTGTGCCTCCATCTAGACAATAGCAGGGCTGACACTTAAGCCCCGGTACTTACCTTCAAGACGACATATCAAAACAAACGTAGAACAAAACCTGACCCTACAGGTCAGCGGACTACACCAGGCATGTGACTTGAGTCCAGTCGGAAATCACTGGAAGGGCTGGATGCTGGAGGGCGGGTGGAATTTAGGGAATGGTGAGGGAGGGTTCTGCCTGGGGAGGCCACACAGGCGAAGTGCAAACTGGAAAGCGAGTGGCAAGTTCAGGAAGGTGAGGGTACAGCTGTGGGCCCTCTGAACAGCCAGGCAGAGCCAGGCGAGGAAGCTGGTACTCTCCTGAGGAGCCCCAAGTCAGCAGTTGTGGGAGGACGGCCCAGTTAACTAGGTGTCACCCATGCCTGAAACAAGAGCAGAGGTTACGGGACAAACTCCGCTCCACCCAGCCACCCCCTCTGGTACGTGTCCTCCTGGGAACATGGTGCTTCTCTTTCTAGAAGGCTGTTTCCTCACTCCTCTGGGCAGAAAGCCAAAGCCCAATCACTAAAGTACATGCTCTCCAAAACCCAGCTGAGGTAACACAAGACAGAGGCTGCCCATGTGTCTCCAGGGCCACCCGGACTGCAGGTGGCCGTGCCATTCCCCAGTGTTCTAAGAAGCTGGGGAGGCTCCAGAGACACATCAGGGCCTGAAGACAAGAGTGTAGGGTGTGCCAGCCCATCCTGAAAAACCACAGCAGCTCACTTGTTTTGTTTGAGTGGGAGACAGAGCCTCACTCTGTCGCCCTTGGTGGAGTGCTGTGGCATCACAGCACACAGCAACCTCAAACTCCTGGGCTCCTTAAAGGATCCTTCTGCCTCAGCCTCCCAAGTAGCTGGGACTACAGGTGCATGTCATGATACCTGTCTAGTTTTTCTATTTTTAGTAGAGATCAGGGTCTCACTCTTGGTCAGACTGGTCTTGACCTCCTAGGCTCAAGGGATCCTCCTGCCTCGGCCTCTCAGGAGTGCTAGGATTACTAGTGTGAGGCATGGTACCCAGCCAAGCACACTTTTTAATTATAAGCAAAATTTCATTTGAAGAATTCCATGGCTAAGGACATCTGGAAGCTATTTTTTAAAAAAAAAAACAACACGATTGTTTTGAAGAGTTCTAATTCCACCTCTTTGCATGGTGGTAGTGGACACACCATGGGTTTGGGGATTGAACATGGGTCTCCCCGTGTGTGGTGCTGAGAGCGCTGTGCTGCCAGCCCAGCCCAGCCCAGCCTCTTCAAGTGTACAAGTGACAGACACAGCCAGAGTTAAGGTGTAGAGAGCAGCCGCGGCTACAGCTCTGGAGCCCACATCCCCCATGGCTTCCTGGGGAGCTGGAGTTAAGGAAACACAGGCGGAGGTGGGAGCCAGAGGCAGAGAAGAAGTCAAGAGCTATGGCAAGTCGGTGACATTGTTACTGGAAGCTCTACTTGTCTCTAGCCTACCTCTCAGACCAGGACACAGGACACAAGACTCATGGTGGGGAGAAACATGGGAGCCCTCCTGGGCTCTCCTGACCCACTTCCAGGGTGGATGATCCCCCCACAGACGCCCTGGGGCCCTGTCCTGCTGCCCACCTTAGTGTTTGCTGTCTAGGATGGGGACTGGAAAGCTCTACTCCAGGCCAGTTCCCAGATGCTGCTGCTGCTTCTCTGGAGACCACACTTTGAGAACTGCCTTTCTCTGCATCTGGCGGTCCCCATACCAGCCCCCCACAAGTGCCTTGGCCAGCCCACCCACGGTCATTTTCTGCTAAGAGGACAATCGTTGACAACATGCCAAACTATACCTGGTGGGGTGATCTTTAAAAAGAAGCTTGTGGACTCTGCCTGGCTTGGCTCAGAGACTGACAGGGTAAATTCTCTGCGTGACGCCCTGCGTACTCCCCTCTGCTGGCCATCAGCATCCTGAAACTGCTGAACGGCAAAAAATTTCAAATGCTAAATCTCAGGACATCTACACGATGTATTTTTAGTGCTGTTTTCTATAAAAGTGTGTGACTTTATTACAACATCCTCCCTCCCAGCACCCTGAGCCCAGCCGGCCAGGTACCGACGTCCTACGCCTCCTCTGCTGACCCCCCCGCCCCAGGCCAGCCACTGCCACGTTCCCTCTCCACAGGACAAGAGTAGCCGCTGGCACTCTGCACTCATCTTGCTATGCATTCCATGGCCTCCCTGTAATGACAAAGGCACAGGCTGCATCGCACACATGTAACCCCCACGGCCCAGTCTGCTTCTGATGCACCGATTGCTAATTGTCTCAGACTCTGCTCGGCGAGTCAAGTGAACAGTGGCAGAGCCACTGAAAGGAGACACGGAAAAAGAGAGAGCTAGAGAAGGTTCAGGACCATGCGAAAGCCAGACGCCACACAGCGTCACACCAGTGCTACAATACCTGTTTAATTGAAATCTTGTAATAAAAGTTTAAATACATAAATTTTTTTATCAAAAGAACATCTCCCACTTGCCCAGCCTGATGTGTACAGAGGACAGGCCGGCGGGAAGTGGCTATCTGCAGGGAACGGAGAAATGGCAGGTCCGACACTGGTTGGCTTCTTCTTCCTCAGCAAAGATCTATGAGTGGCCCCCGAGTCCCAGGGCGGGCACCGCAGCCCATGCTGGCTCTTCAGCACGCGGACCCACAGCGAGCTCTGAGCCTCGGCCTCAGAAGACGAGGAAGAGCAGGGCCTCGTGCCTGGGCAGCACGATGTTCTCCACTGTGCGCTCCATGGTGCGCACCTGCTCAGGGGACGCAGTCAGGAACGCCAAGGGCCCGATGCGCTGCTCCGCACACGAGTGGCACAGGTAGCCGCCCCTGTTCTCCTTCCTATTGCTCTGCAGTGACAGGTGAGACAGACAGGTAAGGGGACAATCGAGGAACAGGACTTTCCACCAAAACGCGCTGAATTATTGTCATAGCTGCCCAGGGACAATGAGTAAGGACTCTCTGGTGTCCGATTTTCAGACACGTGTGAACCCTCTAAGGTAACGCTTCCCACAGTACTGACCTGCGATGGACTCACTGCTACCAATCTCCCTAAGGGCAGAAATCACAATCTACCCAAGCCGAGATGAAGAACCAGGAGAAGCTGAACTGCAACCTCCAGGGAAGCAGCTCTCCCCTCCAGTGTGTGAGCATAGACTCCCACAATTGAGTTAGCATCGCCTGTCCTGTCCCCTGACACTTGACCAACAGGCATACCCCTTACCCCTCACCCCTAATGCGGAAAAAGCCCTTCATCTCCCTCAACCACAACCCAAAAAAGCACACAGCCCACAGGCAAGAAAACGCAAACGAAGGGGTTACGCTAGGGGGCCACGCACGTAGGTGATGGGCAGCTTCCTCAGGGTGAGGGCGGTGTCCACCGGGATGGCGTTGCTGCACTGCCCCACACAGCAGCGGACCACTCCTGTTTTCAACACGTTGCTGGTTAGCTCTGCTTGCAAGAAGTATTCCTTGGGAGGGAAGAGAGATAGGGAGTAACAGCGATGTCTCTGCTACCTCTCCCCGAAACCTCCATTAGCAAAGGGGCTGCAAACAGAAAAACACGACTGCCCCCTGCCCCCTTCAGCTTTTAGTCCCTGCCTCCAGAGCTTGTGGCAATACAACTGGCTTCTTCATAAAATTCAAATTAAAAAAAAACAAAGATTTAATGCATAAATGTGAAACTATTGCCTCCAACAATACTTGAGGTTTCATCATATTCTAACCCGTCCCCATTACAGAGTGATTTGCACATTCTCTATGTAACCCAGGTAAGGGGCACGGAGGGCCTTAGCAATCTTGCCCAAATCACCCTTGCACATGTCTGCCTTCCCATGCTGCTGGCTGTGCCACTGGGCCAGTGACCTAACCTAGGTAAGCCTCAGGCTGTTCCTCTACGAAACACAGATAACAGGGCACCTGATGGTGGTACCGTGGTTGCCGTTGAGGAAGAAACACTGCAGAATGTGGTGCTGTGTGCTCGCGCCCAGCACACAGCAAGCACCTGAATATGCCTCCTGGGCTGCGACACCACGGGACAGGGCGCCGTGGAGGCAGTGGCCTCCTGGGCCGCGACACCACAGAACAAGGTGTTGTGGCTTCGCACCACCCTGAGAATTCCTCCTCATGCTGTGGGCAGTAGGCCACCAACGTGTGCCGCCCAGAGCCTCCGCTTTCATGGTTTCTGGACCATGACTGGCTATGGATCTAGTTTCTCTACAGTCTGAGCCCCACCTGTTGATCCAGCTGGTCTTCTCCCTTGCAGGACCTATCTACCTACTACAGAAAATGAGAAAAAATACACATTCAAGTTCCAGCCAACGGGTACTGACAACCAGCAGTGTGTTTTTTTTACATAAAACTGTGTTTTGGTGAAGGCCCCCAGACTGTCATCCCCACGTCAGCAGCGTGAGCTGGGCACGGCTCCCCACCCTCGTGACACGGTGCCTTGCTCACACATCTGTTAGGCGAGTGTCACACGGTGGGTTCCCTCTCAGCTGGCTGCTCGCTCTCAAGTGCATGTGGTACTCAACCACATCACTCTCTCAATGCGTTCACCCCTCCCGGTGGTGTGGACACTCAGTGTTTCCACACTACTTCCAACAATATGGCCATACATGGTTGCACGCCTCTCTGCCCATGCACGCCCTACTCCAGGAGCTCCAAACACATTAGGCCCACTTCCCACTGCAGTTCTACACACATACCCACAAGCGATGGGAATAAAGCTTTCACAAACTACCATTCACCTTTACGGGCAATGTACTCTGCTTTCTCTTAGATTTTATGCCGTATCACTTTATGTAAAGCTCCTTGTAACCCACCAAATTAATTTCATAAACCACAAATGAACTACAGCCGCCTCTACGCTGTGCCACCCTGAGCATCAACACACGACGTTCTGGGCTCAGGCCTCACAGTGCCAGACACTGGGGCACCCGAGAGGCCTTACGTGAGTTAACATCTTCCACTTACAAAATTTAAACTAAGAAATTTTTAAAACATTAATTCCTTAAAAAAAAAAACCAATAAACCTATTATACATTATCTTACTTTCACTTAAAACAACCATATTTTCAAAAAAAAGATTTAGCAGAGTAGCCCCATTTTAGATTTTTGCAAATCCTTTTAATATCTGGCACCTGGATGCTCATCTCCACTTCTGGGCTCACAAAGGAAAGAAGGTGTGAGGACAGGGTGAGGTGGCCTTGGAAGAGACCAAATCTGCCAATGCCTGGATCTGGGGCTTTGAGCCGCTAGAAATAAATTTCTGTTGCTTAAGCAGCCCCAAAATAAAGCTGCAGTGACACTGCACCTTAGGTGGCCTCTGGGGCTCCACTGCACACTTGTGAGAGCATCACGTGGAAAGCACAAATGACACATTACATGTAAAATATGCTGTGAACAGACTGTCGTGTGTATGATGTACCATGAACATGGGCTGTGACACGTGTAACATGTACTGCAAACTGTGTTACATATGATGTACCATGAACGCTGTATGCTACATGTACAACACGTATGTGAACTGCTACATGTACACCAGGTGCTATGAATGGGGCATTACATGTATAACACACCATGAACACTGTGTGTTATGTGTATAATACATACTGTGACCTGTGTGCGTATGTATACCACATACTGGAAACACTATTACACATATGACATGCACTGTGAACATGTGTGAGTTACAGACACATGTACTGTGAACATGAGTTACAGACACCACACACACTGTGAATGTGGTGTGAAGTTACAGACACAAGAAGAACCATGAACACGTAGGGCAGTGCTCTTGGCTCAAGGAGTAGGGCGTCAGCCCCAAATACCAGGGGTGGTGGGTTCAAGCTCGGCCACGGCCAAAACTGCAAAAAAAAAAAGAAAAAAGCTGTATACAAGAATCATGAACACGGTGTGAGTTATAGATGCATGCAGCACGAACACGGTGTGAGGTACAGACACATGCAGTGTGAACATGGTGTGAGGTACAGACACATGCAGTGTGAACATGGTGTGAATTACAGACACATGCAGTGTGAACATGGTTTAAGTTACAGACGCATACAGTGTGAACACGGTGTGAGTTACAGACACATGCAGTGTGAAAACGGTGTGAGTTACAGACACATGCAGTGTGAACACGGTGTAAGGTACAGACGCATGCAGTGTGAACATGGTTTAAGTTACAGACACATGCACTGTGAACACGGTGTGAGTTACAGACACAGGCAGTGTGAAAACGGTGTGAGTTACAGACACAGGCAGTGTGAACACAGTGTGAGGTACAGATGCAGGCAGTGTGAACACAGTGTGAGGTACAGACACTTGCAGTGTGAACATGGCGTGAGTTAGACGCATGCAGTGTGAATACAGTGTGAGTTACAGACACATGCACTGTGAACATGGTATGAGCTATAGACACATGTAGTGTGAACATGGCGTGAGTTAGACGCATGCAGTGTGAACTGGTATGAGCTACAGACACCACATGCACTGTGAACACTGTCTGACCTCGTGGCACCCTGGGACATACATCTGACTGCACCACCAAGTCAAACCCCAAGGGGCAGAATAGCAGCTAACACTGACTCAGCCTATGGAAACATCCTCTGAGAGCCAGTTACTTCCATGATGCCAGTTTTACAGACAAAGATACCCAGGTGGTCTGGCCACAGAGGCCCAGTGTGAGTAAGCCCCAGCCTAGGTCACAGAGGATGCTGCCATGAGATCTGGATTAAGAATCTGAGATCCTGGCTCGAAGCCCGTAGCACAGTGGTTACAGCACCAGCCACATACACCCAGGCTGGCGGGTTCAAGCCCAGCCCAGGACAGCTAAACAACAATGTCAACTGCAACAAAAAATAGCCCATGTTGTGACAGGTGTCTATAGTCCCAGCTACTTGGGAGGCTGAGGGAAGAGAATCATTTAAGCCCAAGGGTTTGAGGTTGAGGTTGCTATGAGCTGTGATGCCCTAGCACCCTACCAAAAAAAAAAAAAAAAAAGAAAGAAAAGAAAGGAGTCTAAGCTCTTGGAGCCGGACAGCCGTCTCTCAGCACCCAGAGTAACTTTCGCCAGGTCGGGGTTTCCTCACTTCCTCAAAACTGGAAGAAACGCATAACCCCACCACCACCACCACCACCAAAAACAAGAAAGCTTGTGGTGATTAGCTTGGTCATCAGAGGAGAGGAGGCTGCTTGCCCCACTCCTGGCTATAGGAAGAGATCCAGTGACTGCTGATCCCAAGCAGGGAACCATGGCTAACCTGTCACCACTCTCAGCGTGTGCCCTGCTCTCACCCACACACCAGTATCTCCAGCACGGCCTTCCCTTCTGAGAAGAGGCCAGACTCGGACATTTCTGAAACAAGATGGCCCCAGACTTATTCACAGGCTGTGATGGGGGGGAAAAGGCAAAGTGCTTCACAGGTCTTAAAACATCTGTTCCCACAAGCAGGCAATTTTTCTGGGTGTCCTCAAGAGTGATCCTGTGGGCAGAAAGCTGTTTCCCTGTCCAGTCTCAGGAAGGGTGAAGTATTTCTCCAGACTCTGCATTCTTTTCTGCCACGAGGAAAACAAAATGTATGCAGCCCCAACTGACAATCTCCCAATTAGCTTGTGGCTCAAAGGAGTGGGGCGCCCACCCCATGTGTCGGAGGTGGTGCGTTCAGGCCCGGCCCCAGCCAAAAAAAAAAAAAAAAAAAAAGTCTATTCCACTATGAAACATGCCACTGGTAAGACTAGTCTAAAGTGATACCATCACCGTGAAGAATTTGGCAACATCTAGAAAAATCACATTCCTATTTATCTTTACCCAGCAATTCCATTTCTAGAAATATATCAAGATGCACCAGCAAAAGCAGAAAATCATGTATAAGATTATATATAGTGGCATTATTATTGACAGCAAAAGATGAGACATGACCCAATGTCCACTAGGGAGGGCCTGTGTAGGTAATGGTGCAGCCACACAAACACTGCCCAGCTGTACAAGGAATGAGGTGGCTTCATGAACCCCTAAGAGATTTCCACGTGTGCTTCTAAGTGACAAAGCCAGGTACACAGCAGAATACCACACGGCTACTACACGCCTCACCTCCTCGAGAGAGCAGGGCAATGTGGCACTGTCAATAAACCATCCTACTATACAAAATCCTTTGTTTTGGAGACAGCTAAGGAAGAAAGAGTACTTACATTAAATTGTGCAGTAAGCGACAGGTTTAAGGATTAAGGATCTTCGGTGCAGGGAAAAAGAGACCAAGTAGTAACTGTCAGCTCAAATTTCTGTTCTAGGCCAGAAACGGTGCCTCATGCCTATAATCCCTGACCGTTGGGAGGCTGAGGTGGGCGGAGGGCTTGAGGCCAAGAGTTCAGGCTTCAATGAGCTGTGATCGCACAACTGCACTCCAGCCTCGGCAACAGAGACCCCATCCCTGCCCCCTAAAAAAGGTCTGTTCCAGTTTCCAACAGGGTTCAAAGACTAAATGGTTTATATTCTAGCTGTGAAAGGGATAAAATCGACAAAAGGAAGTTAAGAGAGAGGAAAGAAGGTGGTTTGGAGGAGAAGCGAAGCGTGAGTGCTGACTAGACACTCAATGCATCTCAGCTGGGGGCCTGAACACGCCCCTCTGGGGGCAGCCACAGTGGCCATTCCAAAGGGACAAGAAGGACGTCTAGAAGCAGAAAACATTCTTACCATTTTTTTTCCCTAAGAATGTTGAGAATTAATTGAGCAAGGAAGAAATTAGGAAATGTGTGTGGTATGAACACAGGTGATATTTTAAACAGAAGTATTTACATCAAATTAGGAAAGAACTTAGAAAAGGACGTTTTTGTTCCTTTTTGCACGGGTAATCTCCTTCTTGCACAGGTGATCGGCCTCTGCAGTTCAGAAAGCCTTTCTCTTCCCGCCCATCCAGACGCCTGAGCTTCTGAAGACCTCCAGCTGGTCCCTCATGCAGACCACAGTAAGACTCAAATGCTGCCAAAGTGGCTCATGCTCCCTGCCTCTTACCCCAGCCAGAGTCAGAATGTTCTCCAGTGACTTGGTCATCACGAGGCGTTTCTTGGCACGAGTCACCGCAACATACAGCAGATTCCATTCATCCTCAGAAAATGACTCTGAGGAAAGTCAAGGGGGATATCCACTAAAAAGCAGGCTTATGAAACTTACACCACCCTCTAAATGTTTACTGTCCCTCACCCATCCCCCAACAAAAACACACAAAAGATTTGCTGCCTGCTTATATAAACTTTTCCTACAAAAGCCAATTCCAAAAACAAACTAAAACCTAGCAGACCAGTAGCACAAAATACTGTGTTCTGTGCAGTCCTGCTGTGTGAATACTGGCCTTGCGTTAGCTATTTATTACAGCTAAGATATGCCCAATGGAGATTTACCTTCCTTATCCCAGTTCCTTATCCATCATGACAAGCCTGTGAGGCCTACAGGGAAACTGAGGTTTAAAGGGGTTAAATCGCTAGCATGAACAAGACTACAGCTCATCAAGGCCAGGGACTGGGGCCAGGCGCAGTGGCTCACACCTGTAATCCTAGCACTCTGGGAGGCCAAGGTGAGTGGATTGCTCGAGCAAGAGCTCTACCCCCATCTCTAAACACTAGCCAGGTGCCTATAGTCCCAGCTACTTTGGAGGCTGAGACAAAAGGATCATTTGAGCCCAGGAGTTGGAGGTTGCTGTGAGTTATGACACATGGCACTCTACTGAGGGTAACAAAAGTGAGACTCTGTCTCAAAAAAAAAGAAAGAAAGCGCAGGGACTGGACCCAAGTCTGCTTGTGTCTCAAGTCTATACTTGTCCTGCCACCTCAGGCCACCTCCTGGACTGAGTCCAGTCTGGAGGCCAGCTCGGTAGCTCACACCTAAAACCCCAGCCGAGGCAGGTGGATCACTTCAGCTCAAGAGGTCAAGACCAGCGTGAGCAAAAGCAGGACCCTGTCTCTTGTAAAAATAGAAAAACTAGCCAGACATTGTATTAGGCACTGGCAGTCCCAACTACTCAGGAGGCTGAGATAGGAGGATCTCTTGAGCCCACCCACTACTGAAATCAGAGGCCCAGCCTCCTTACCGACTCGGAAGTGGGGAAGCTGCGGCAGGTTATGCCTGGCACAAGGCACTTTCACGAAGTCATCCAGAACATGGACAGTATCAAACTCCAAACCTTTGGCTTTGTGCACAGTGCCCAGAATGTACTCTAGAATAAAACACGGCACAGGTCACACGGGAGCTTCTCAGGGCAAGAAACGAAGAACAAAACAAGGCTCGTGTCCTGCTTGATTAAAACTGCAACTCGACTTTCCTGCCTAAGCACAGCTTTGTGGGGAAAAGAGGCCAGAGGAAATTACAGTTGAAACAGAAAGAGAAAGAAAGAGGGGAAAAGTAGAAAATTATCAACAGTTGCAGGAGTTGGTGCTGCTCAGAATCATACCCAACCCCTGCATTCCACATGTGAAGGGACGGGGCCGGGAGCAGGTGTGTGGCTTGCCCAGAGTTACACGTGACAGAGCTGGGACTGGAAAAACCCCACTCAGAATAAAGAGCCCTGAGTAAGAACAAGCTCTGTTCCCCTTTCTCTCAAAGGACAACGCCACCCTTAGTCACAGACACTTCATGAAGGTAAAAGGCAGCTCCTGGCAGGAAGGTAAGAGACACCTGCTTCTTACCCGCAAAGTCCAAATCTTCAATATGACACTTCTGTATCCTTTCCACCAGCTCTGGGATCCTGATGTTATACTTTTCGACAACTGCAATCTTCGCTTCCAGCTCCTTGTCCTCAGCAGCAGTCACGTACCTCTTGAAGCCACTAAAGCCTTCTTTGTGCATCCATCTTCTGATGAATTTGTCTTTAATGACAAGGTTTCCTATGGAGAACACACACCCAGGTTAACGCAACACAGGTGACACTCACAGGGGCAGCAGCAGCCGAGCAGGTCCCGCCTGTAGCAGGACAGCTGGTGGTCTGGAAGCAGGAGGCCCAGGGACAGTCCCAGGCAAGTCACTAACTCATGTGTGTACCTGGGCCAGGCAGCACAGTGGTCGCTCCACCTCCCTGAGGACCAAGAACCCTGGCTCAGTGCCTCTCCTACTTTACAGGGATTTGAAATAGTGCCACCAACAGGGAAAGAAAACACTACAAAATCCCTAAGAGTTATCACTCGGGGCCCCATGGAAGGGTTAATGTGCAAGCCACCCATCAGACAGAGGGGGTGAGGGATGGCCGTGGGGCCCACATGGAAAGCAAACTGAAGACTCCTGGGGCAGGGGGAATCTGTTAGTATCTCAGAAGACAGGAGGCCTCAGCACTCTGTCTCCGTGGGAAAGGGCCCGGTCACTTGCTCCCCCTTATCACTCAGAGCTGGCCCTCCCTCTCCGGCCCCAACACCCAAGCGCATCCTGCTGCTGACCAGGGCAGGCAGGCACTCACGTTTCTTCCGCTCTTCCTCTGGCTGAAGGAGGATCCAAATATCAATGATTCTGTCCAATCCAAATGATTTAATCCCCTGAAAAAGGTTTGTGGTGGGGTTTTTTGCTGTTTTCCTGTTTTGTTTTGTGGCTGACATTTTAACAAAACAAA
Organism: Perodicticus potto; assembly: GCA_963574655.1. Classification (NCBI taxonomy): domain Eukaryota; kingdom Metazoa; phylum Chordata; class Mammalia; order Primates; family Lorisidae; genus Perodicticus; species Perodicticus potto. The sequence goes on from CAUYRH010068402.1 coordinate 14,208, forward strand.
CTATACCCAATGTAGGGATGGGATTTTGGAATGAGATGGTTTCTTGGAAGTGAATCTCAAATCACACCCAAAGCATTAAGAGCAAGTAGGAAACTTCATCAAGCACAAAGCACTGGGCTACCTGGTGCCTGAAAACTTAGGAAGATCAAAGTCTGAGTTTTGGCTGCCACCCCCAATTCTTCCTATGTTTTAAAGAAAGGCAAGGCCAGCTTGGCACCTGTAACATAGTGGTTACGGCGCCACTTACATGCACCGAGGCTGGCGGATTTGAACCCAGCCCGGGCCAGCAAAACAACAATGACCACTGCAACAACAAAAAGAAATAGCCGGGTGTTGTGGTAGGCACCTGAAGTCCCAGCTACTTAAGAGGCTGAGGTAAGAGAATTGCTTAAGCCCAAGAATTTGGGGTTGCTGTGAGCTGTGACGCCACGGCACTCTATTGAGGGCAACATAGTGAAACTCTGTCTATAAAATATAAAATAAATACACCTATATATACCCTGAGGCTAGAGGCCTAGAGGAGGAGACGGGGAAAGACCGGGAGAGGAACGGAGAGAGCTTCTCTCTCCCTACTTGAAATCTCTCCCACTACCAGGAGCTTTGGTGTTTTCTGTATTCTTTTCT
>CAUYRH010068403.1:0-10185 GCA_963574655.1 Perodicticus potto
GTAAAGCATCACAAGAATGGAGAAGCATGAATCCCATGTACTCAATTTTGATATGAGGACAATTAATGACAATTAATGACATGGTGGGGGTGGGGGAAGGGGAGAGCAGAGAGAGAAAGAATGAGGGAGGGGTGGGGAAAGGAAGAGCAGAGAGGGAAGGAGCGGGGGGTGGGTGGGTGGGGGTGGGGTCTTGGTGTGTGTCACACCTTCTGGGGGCAAAACACGATTGTAAGAGGGACTTTACCTAACAAATGCCATCAGTGTAACCTGGTTTCTTGTATCCTCAATGTATCCCCAACAATAAAAAAAAAAAGAAATTATAAAACATTTCATTAGAGAGGACCCCAGAAGTCATATGGTCATCCTCTATCCTTTGGAAGAATATATTTTACAAACTCCTGGATATAATGTTATCTAGTTTCTACCTGAAAACTTCCTATGCCACAGACTCACTACCTTATCAGGGAGCTCATTCTACTTGCGGACAACTCTGATGACTGTTTTTCGTATGTGTGGCCTGAGTGACTGGGGAAAGAGTAGTCCATGACAGAAATAGGATAGCTCAGAAGTCGAAGGATGAGTTTGAGTTTTTAAATCATATTGAGGCTGAGAATATAGTTAGAGTATCCCAAAAGGAAATACGTGGCATTCAGTTAGAAAAGTAGGACCGATGCTTAATACAGTTTACATGGCAATGTGGACTTGGGAATCAGCACTTAAGAGTACAGAAAAATTCAGCCCTTATATTTGGGTGGGTGGGAAGGAATAAAAGAAGTGACAGAAATTCACTAAAATAGAAAATGGTGACAGAAAAGCAGAAAGCTGAGAAGCAGGCCCATAGGTCTGTATGTATTTAGGAGATGCCCCTTGAAAGACAGCTAAGAAGCAAAACTCAAAGAAAACACTTTGTAAAGATCCTGCTTCCCCTCCTAAATCATCTCCTGTCTCCAACCTGGCTAACTTTGACCTGTCCCTTAGTACTCAACTAACCCCCCATCTAACATCTACCACAGCCTTAATTGCCATTTTATCACTCCTACTAGGAAAACAGGTTTCTTGAGGGCAGAGAATGAATTTTACATAGTGTTTTACTTCCAATTGCTTCTCAGCCTTTTGGCTAAGATCAAGTGTAGTGTTTTACTTCCAGGGGCTACCATTAAATTAATAATAGTAAAAATAATAAAAGTGCAACTTGGCACCTGTAGCTCAAGTGGCTAAGGCACCAGCCACATACACCAGAGCTGGCAAGTTCAAATCCAGCCGAGGCCTACTAAGTGACAACTGAACAAAAAAATAGCCGGGTGTTGTGGCAGGCACCTGTAGTCCCAGCTACTTGGGAGGCCGAGGCAAGAGAATCACTTAAACCCAGGAGTTGGAGGTTGCTGTGAGCTGTGACATCATGGCACTCTACCCAGAGCAACAGCTTGAGGCTCTGTCTCAAAATAATAATAACAATAATAATAATAAAAGTGGTAGACATTTATGGCAAACTTACTATGTGCCATGCACTGTACTAAATGCTTCATGGAGATCAGCTCACAAATGTTATCATCCCTGTTTTACAGATCAGGAAATTAGGGTGAAGGGAGGTTAAACGCCCAAAAGTCACACAGGCAAGTGATAGGGAACTGATTAAATCTGTTTTAAAGCTGATGCTCTAGAAACCAGAGTAATGATCAAGAAGCCTAAGGAGGGCGGTGCCTGTGGCTCAGTCAGTAAGGCCTCGGCCCCATATACCAAGGGTGGAGGGTTCAAACCCGGTCCCGGCCGAACTGCAACAAAAAAATTGCCGGGCGTTGTGGCAGGCACCTATAGTCCCAGCTACTCGGGAGGCTGAGGCAAGAGAATCACCTAAGTGCAGGAGCTGGAGGTTGCTGTGAGCTGTGTGAAGCAACGGCACTCTACCGAGGCTGATAAAGTGAGACTCTGCCTTTACAAAAAAAAAGAAGAAGCCTAAGGAGAAGTTTCAAGACTGGGTGCACAAAGATAAGTGACTAAGAAAATATCAACTGATGGCAAATGCTGCCGACCAGATGCCAAATGATATAGAAAAAATTAATTAAAAATTTGTTCCGGCTCGGCGCCTGTGGCTCAACAGGCTAAGGCACCAGCCATGTACACCTGAGCTGGCGGGTTCGAATCCAGCCCCGGCCGCCAAACAACAATGACAGCTGCAACCAAAAAATGGCCGGGCATAGTGGCGGGCGCCTGTAATCCCAGCTACTTGGGAGGCAGAGGCAGGAGACTGGCTTGAGCCCAGGAATTGGAGGTTGCTGTGAGCTGTGATGCCACAGCACTCTACCCAGGGTGACAGCTTGAGGCTCTGTCTCAAAAAAAAAAAAATTTTTGTTCCTTTCTCCCTATTCTTGTCATTAGTTTTCTAAGGTTCCTCCATGTCTGGGGTCACAATTATAAGCAATGCATTTAAGCTAAAACACCTCAAAGAAACCTGGTGAAAGGGTAGGGGACAGATATGACTAGTTCAGTACTGTAACTAATGGCTGAATTAATAGGCTCCTGGCCTGAGAGAGGTTATCAAATTCAATGTCTTCATCAACTCTCAAGGACAAGACACAAAGTCTTGTGTGTCTTTACAAAGTGGAAGAATTAGTTGATGAAGAACTGTCTTAATGCCACAAACACATATATTGGAACATGGATCTACTTCAACAGATATTACAAAACAGGCCCGATTCCAACGGCTTTTTCCATTTGGGGTAAGTCAAGTTAAAGTACGCCACGATATTAACAGAAAGCTGGGCAGAGAGGTTAGTTCCCCATTTCCTGAGAACCAGAGCAACTTTAGTTAACTACTTCCCTTCCCCCTTCTCCGTATCTGCTGCAGGTACTTAAAACATACTTGGAAAACAAAAAGACAATTAGAAACTCTACGTTTTGGCTGAGTATGTAAGTCTTATGGGTTGATCTTGTGTCCTCATGAGGGCTTCGCGGGCTGCATGTCCAGCCTGGGATGAGACGGACGGGGGAGTAAGAAGAGGTCAGCACTGGCATCAACGGCCACTTTGCCTGAGCAGGACAGACTGACACTGGCCCCAGGTTTCCCACCTGGAAGCCCCAAGGACAAAGAGGGACTGGGAAAGCAGGAGCTCGCGCCTCTCTTGCCCGGGAACTCCGCTCCAGCGTCTCCCGGCCAGGCCCAAGACTATTCTGCTCTCGGGCTGCGGCCCCTCATTGAGGGAATGAGGACGCGGGTTAAAGGCGGCCCGTGGAGGCCGAGGGTGAGCTCGGGATGGCCGTTTTGACGAATGCTCGGCCCGGAGGAGATGGACTGGACGTCAGGGCGAGGAGGGACTGGACCCTGGAGCGCACCAGGCGGCCCAGCCAGCCGGGTACCTGTTCCTGGAGTTAGCGAGTAGTCCGGATCGTCTCAGCTCCGCCTCCTCAGTTTTATGGCCGCGCCGCCGCCAGGCCGGTAGGGAGGTACGCAACGTGCCATGCGCAGTAGGGTGGCTCGGGGAGGCCGACAGGAGCGCCCCGCCCCGCCCCGCCCCGCGCGAGTGAGGAAGCCCCGCCCCTCCCCGCCCCGCCCCGCCCCACGGGGATAAGGAAGCGGCGTGGCGCCTACGGTGCTCTGCTTCGTGTGCCCGGGGTCTCGTTCTGGCTCGGAGAAGGACATTTGTCCTAGAGAATGGAAGCCAAAGACCTGGGCGTCACCGGTGTGTACAGGGCACTCTAGAGCCTACGCCTCCGCAGCAGGAGCTGGAGTAGGTGATTTCAGTAACAAAGAGTCCTAGAGGAGAAAAAGGCCAACCACCTCTGGCTCCGCTGACTTGGCTACTCTTGAGGATTTTTTTTTATCTTTTTGTGGTAGAACTTAAGTGGAAAAACGCACCTCTAATTTATCGCACTATCTGTCAATTTGGCCCTGAGGGCACCACACAACAAACTCTAAAGGGGAAATCTACCTTTTCCAAATTCCTCGCCGGTAGAATGAGGAAAATAGCTCAACCCCGCCCCCTCCTTGGTCTTTTTGTCCGCTAACCCTACCTCCTCCACAGTTCAGGGGCAGGCTGCGTGCGGAAACCTGTGATAGGGTTTGTCCAACCCAAGCTATGCAAGGCTTGAGAAATGAGGGAGTAAGACTCCCTTCTGAGATTAGGTTTTCCAAGGATTTACTCCATTCCCTATCAGCAGGTGGTGTCCAAAAAGTGAATATATGCCTTAACACTCGCTTTCCTTGACCCTTGAAACATTTATACTGTCCTAACTTCAAGACCAGGGAGGAAATATGCCACTTAAACTGAGTGGTTTGGGCCATGCATCTCTAAGTATGCTAAAGTCTCATTCGATTTTACACACACCACTTTGAGCCTATCTGATGCTTTAACATTCCAAAGCACTACTCCCAAGTTCTCCAAATAAGATGCCACTCTCAGGAGCAAACTTAGTAAATTCACAAATCAAGATAGCAGTAGAAATAGAAATAAAATTATTAGGTAGATCGCTAGAAATCTGGCTGTCCTGGGGAAGGACAAAGGGGGCAGCCCCCCCATCTTGGTGCTGCCCACCCTAATTTTGTCCCAAGTGATTGCTCACACCTGGGGAGGACAGAGAGTCCTACCAGTCTACCAATCATAAGTTAGCATGCCAACTGCAAAAGGATGTAGTAGACTTTCTAGCCTGGCAACAAGTACAACAGAGTCTTAAAGATGACCTAAGAACAGCCTTGACTAATCTATCATGCTAGTAGCTTAAGACTATTTTAAGTCTACCCTACTCAGTAGGCTTTCAGAGAGGCTCATGGGAGGTCTGCATGGGCAGTTAAGACTCTGATTCCAGAGGTGGGGGTGGAGCAAGATGGCTGTGAGTAACAGCTTCCTTGCAACTGGGCACGGTGAGACTGGGGAGACAGGACTTCAGGCATCTCTGGCAGGCGGGATCTGCCCAGAAACTTCCCTTTGGGGACACAGAAAGACAGCAGAGACTTCTGGACACCCTGAGGAAGGCAAAAGCAGCGGCAGCGGAGACTGGCTGTTAAAGGTATAGGAGTCGATTCCTGCATACATCATTCACGAGTAAAATCCTGGAACCCTCCGTTTTCAAAAGAGGCAGACAATGAAGACAGCCAACCAGACCACCTACACTTAAATGTCATCAAGCCACATGCAACAAAAATGGTTCCAGTCCATGAACCCCTGTATCACTCTCCCTCCGGAGAAACCCTAACTGCCCCCTTCTATCATCACCCGATTCAGCAGGAAGCAGTTAGATCGAATCTTCGCCCCTTTTCCCTAACAGCAGTTGGGGTTTCTACTCGGAGAGGGAGAATGGATGCAGGACATTTGGCGCCCTAGCCAGCTTATTGGAGCTGGCGGACCTGCCGCCTCCTCCTTGGTGGTGTCGGTGCTGGGGCAGCCAGCTGAAGAACCAGCCGGCTGGATGACAGGCAAGGAGGGGGACCTCCAACTCCTACCAGAGGCTCCAATAGCCAAAAAGGCCGGACAACTGCCGAGGAGACACCTGTGCCTTGGTGTCTCCTTCACTTTACACTTAGGACTAAATGTGGAACCCCCATTTCCTATGCCTAGGTCAATTTCATGTGAATTTCCTAGGCCTCCATTCATTGATACATTCATTCACTTTGCCCTGGCGGAAGGGACTGTCTTCATTCATTGATACATTCATTCACCTTGCCCCCGTGGAAGGGACTGTGTTCATTCGTTTCCTGGCCAAAGAACCCATACACTTAATATATACCCGGAGACTAAAAGCCTAAAGAGGGAGACGGGGAAAGACCGGGAGAGAAACGGAGAGAGCTTTTCTCTCCCCACTTGAGTTCTCTCTCTCTACCAGGAACTTTAGTGTTTTCTGTACTCTTTTCTGTAAATAAATTCTGTCTTACCACTGGAAAAAAAAAAAAAGAAAAGAAAAAAGAAAATGCCACGAAGGCTATGTTAAACAGTTTGATGAAAACATTTCAGATTGTATATGAAACCAGCACATTGTACCCCTTGACTGCACTAATGTACGCAGTTGTGATTTAATAAGAAAAAAAAAAAAAAGACAGTCTCATTCAGCTGGGCGTTGTGGTAGGTGCCTGTAGCCCCAGCTACTAGGGAGGCTAAGGCAAGACAATCACCTAAGCCCAGGAGGTGGAGGTTGCTGTGAGCTGTGTGACACTACAGCACTCTACCAAGGGCGATAAAGTGAGACTCTGTCTCTACCAAAAGAAAAGACACTATCATTCACGTAGGTCCTTGTTCTAAAATAGGTTACATTTCCAAGGGACCCTTCATCTAAGCTGCTAAATTTCAATAATCCCAACCTCTTTTCTTTTATTAATATTTTATTAATTTTTTTTTAGGTTAGTCAAGTGAAGGAGTGGGACCAACCTCTTTTCTTGTTACCCAGCTTTTATTATACTGGCTGCATCCTGCATTTATCTATCTCTGTGATAACCTCAGCATCTCCTTTTGCCTTTCCAGTTATCTAATATGTGGATAGTGGTTCTTTATAGTGGATATTCTGTTTAAAAACTGGGTATGGTTTTGGTTTCCTAACTGGACATTATTTGATACATAGATACCATACATTTATGTAGACAGAGAGCCGTGGCAAAATGTTAATTTTTGAATCTACAAAGTATGCATATGGATGTTCATTACTCTTTCAACTTTTTGGTACATTAAAAAATCTTTCATAACAAAATACTGGGAATAAAGGTCTCTGGAAAATTTGGATAGGGGTTTTGTTAGTAAAAGGAAATGACCAAAAGGAACTATGATTGTTCCATAAATCAAACTGATGCCACTACAAAAACAAAATACTCCAACCCCCCCCAAAAAAGTCTAGTTTTCTCTTTATATATAAAAAATGGGCTACCATGTGGGCTTATGCCTATAATCCCATAATTCTGGCACTTTGAGAGGCCAACAAGGAAGGATTGACGTTGTGAGTTTTTTTTTTTTTTTTGAGACAGACCCTCAAGCTGTCGCCCTGGGTAGACTGCCGTGGCATTGCAGCTTAAAGCAACCTCCAACTCCTGGGCTCAAGCAATTCTCCTGCCTCTGCCTGCCAAGTAGCTGGGACTACAGGCGCCCACCATAACGCCCGGCTATTTTTTTGGTTGCAGCCGTCATTGTTGTTTGGCGGGCCCGGGCTGGATTTGAACCTACCAGCTCAGGTGTATGTGGCTGGCGCCTTAGCCACTTGAGCCACAGGTGCCGAGCCAATGCTATGAGTTTTGAGACAAGACTGGGTAAGTGAGATTCTACCAGAAAAAAAAAGCAAGCAGATTAGCTGGGCATGTGGTTTATGCTTGTAGTCCTAGCTACTCAAGAAGCTAAGACAAGGGTGGCACCTGTAGCTCAGTGGGTAGGGCCCTGGCCACATACACCAAGGCTGGCGGGTTCAAATCTGGCCCAGGCCAGTTAAAATCAACAATGACAACTGCAACAAAAAAACCAGCTGGGTGTTGTGGCAGGCACTTGTAATCCCAGCTACTTGGGAGGCTGAAGCTAGAGAATCGCTTAAGCCCAAGAGTTTGAGGTTGCTGTGAGCTGTGATGACACAGCTCTCTACTGAGGGCCACATAGTGAGACTTTGCCTTAAAAAAAAAAAAAAAAAAAATGAAGCTAAGACAGAAAAATCACCTGGTCCCAAGAGTTTGAGATTACAGTGAGCTACATCATGTTGCTGCACTCCAGTATGAATGACCAAATGTGACTCTATAACTATAAATAAATAAATGCAGTAAATAAATGAATAAATGTTGAATGGTTAAAATAAGATGATTGGTCTGCCAGATCTTGATTCCCATATGCTGACAGATACATTTACAAAGCTAATAAGTAGATGATCTAGGACTCATCTCCGTTTCTGAATTAAAGTAAGATTTATAGCAAATTTGTCAAACAGAAGGAAAATAACCTTAGGTTTCTTTTTATTCTTAGAAAATGAAGTACAAAATATATATTAGACTATACACTTATATTGCCCTTCAAATTAAGGTAGACTTTGAAAGTTTTAAATTTGAGTTTTCTAATGCTTGGTAGGTTAAAAGCCAAGCTCACAATATTTTGATATAAATTAGTGCTGAAAAGACTCTACAATATAAATATAGCCTTTTTTTTTTTTTTTTTTTTTGCAGCTTTTGGCCAGGGCTGGTTTGAACCCTCCACCACCAGCATTTGGGGCTGGCGCCCTACTCCTTTGAGGCACAGGCACCACCCCTCGAGCCGATTTTTAAACAGATAAAAGTTTTGTAAAGTTTACCTAAGTCTATTTGGTTTTGAGTCCTAGTGAAAGATGTCTGAAAATGCTGCCTTATTCAATGACTTCAAGCAACTTTTGGTGGCTTAGAAAAGCAGACAAGATATCAAAAATCCATGTGTTCAAGTCAGTTTTATAGAAAAAGCCATTTATCTTTTTTCCAACCTTGTTTCTCAGTGATTTCTTGCAATCTAATACTTACTGGCTCCACTAGAGTTCTGTCTGCCAATTTTGAATCAGGGTGGGACATTTTTAGTTTGAGTCATTAATACATTTCTAGCAATGTTTAAAATCAGGTATGTGACAAAATCTGTAATGATGGTTTGCTTTCAATTAAAACCTGCAGAGAGTGACATCTGCTGGTCATAAAAAATTACATCTTTATCTTGTTTCACCTCCTTTTCAAATTTATCAATAACTCTAATTAAAATTGTAAACATATGAAAATAACAATGATCTCTTCCTTGGTAAAAAAGAAACTAATGTGTCTGATTATTTGTTCCAATATATACTACTCTGGGAGATTTGTTAAACTAAAAAAAATCTAAATATCTTCTTCATTTTAGCGAATACTGCAGTCTTCCTTTTAATTAGGAGAAAAAAATAACTTGTAGAACCTGAAAATGAATTAAAAACTCTCCTTGGGGGTAGGGGTGCGGAGCCAAGATGGCAGTCTGTAGCCAGCTTTCCACAGAGGCTCCTGTCCAGAAGGAGAGTCACAGGACAGAAGTTTAGCAAGAAAGCTGATGGTGCCCCGTGGCTCCTACGCACAGGTGGAGGCCCAGCTGGCTGGAGCCTGGAGCTCCGGCGTCCGGAAATGGCCACGGGAGGCTGGATGGAGGACAGATTGGAGACAATGGAAGATACAAAGTAGACCCAACTCAAACTCATGGAGACAAAAACTGTGATATCAGATGGACACTGCAGTGAGACGGTGGCAGAGCAGGGAAGAGGGGTCAGGCAGAAGGCAGTCGACCCTCCACAGCTGACACTGCCCACACTGGCCGGCTCCGTAGGTGACCTGATTTTCCCAGACTGGACGTGCACCACATGGCTCCTTGGACGTCACCCAGAGTGTTGAAGATGACCCGCTTCTGGATGCCCGGCTTCTCCCACATCACTCACTACACGCTCACTTCAGACTCAGGTTCCATCCTCTCCCTACAGTCCTTATGGTCAATCTTCTGCTCTTCATACATGTTGTATTTGTTACGTTAGCGTTTTTAACAGGTGTGCTCTGTTCTTACCCTGATCCAAATGAGGACAAGTGTCCAGGAAACTACACCCACCCGCTGAAAGTTCAGACAGTCGTCATTCTGGGAAAGATCACTTTGTGGGTTCTCCATTTACTTCTTGAATGCTACATCCAGTATCACCACAGCAAAGTCAGAAAACGAGGCTGTAACTCGATCTACCAGTCAACGCGGCATCTTAAGAGACTTTCCCTCTTGATACACTCTGCTGGCAACACGGTGCTTCTGCTCATCCTGTGTGTGCAGCACTCCTTTCCCGAGCCCAGCAGACTGTACCTGGACCTCATTTTTGCCGTCCTGGCCCTGGAACTGATCTCTTCCCTCGTGTGTCTGCTCATTTACACAGCACTATTTCAAGCCTGGAAGAAATTGTTGAAAAGCAAGGAGACATAATACTGTATCTGAAGCGACACAACGCACTGTTGAGTAAGAGATTGTTGGCTCTCTCTTCCTCGGACCTGGGCTGTCAACCGAGTAAGACATGAGAGGCTCACAGCCACTACAGCAACTGCAGAGGAATCCAGAGTAATTTCCGATCAACTGACCAGGCACCACAGCAAACTGTGGCTTTCACCAAGTAACATTTACAATTTTGGTTGGAAACCCGAATTTGGTTCTCCCGTCTGTGGCTGTGAAATACATGGGGCTCCCAGGTCGTTTGTAGAGGCCTCGTAACTGGAGAATGTCTGCTCCGTACCTT
>CAUYRH010068404.1:0-18139 GCA_963574655.1 Perodicticus potto
TGAAGCAACTTGTGGAGATAGATGAGGAGGTCATGAGTGGGAGGTTGATTCATTTTTTTTTATTGTAGTAGTAATAGTAGAAATAAGCAGGGGGTGAGAGGAGGTGTTAGGAGATGAGTGTTGGAGAGCAGCCGTATGTGCTGTACTATTGGCTAGGTTGTTATTCTTTAATTGAGTGGTAGACTGATGTGAATAGTAATGGAAAATGTCTATAGTTTTAGTTAATTTAGAAGCTTTTAGTAGGTTGATAATAAAGTGAGAGTTAAGAATAGGTTTACCTTTGGTGTTACATAATTTTTTTTTTAATAGTTGTATGAGATAATAATATGTGGAATGCGTACTTAGAGTGAGTCTAGATAGTGAGAGACTTATTTCATGTTAGGGTGAAGGCTTTGGTTGGTGTTATTAGTTTTGCTTATTGGTTAGTGGTGGAAGAGGGAAGAGAGTGTGTTTTAATGATTTTATTGGAGGACATAATTGTATAGTTTGTTTTATGAGTCTTTATATATAAAGGAACTGTTATTTGAAAACCAGAGGAGATTACTATTAAGAAGAGGGTTTTTTTGTATGTTGGAGAGGTAAGGAAGAGTGTTTAGTGTTTGAAGGTAATTGTGAGTGGGTGATGAGTTAGAGGGAGTAGGTAAGAGGGATGTAGGATTTAGTGTGGGACATGTGTTAAGAGATAATGATGGGTTAGATAAGAGAGAAGTTAGTAGGTTAAGAATGTGGCATGGTGGTAGAGTTTGAAGATATTTGTATGTTAAAAGATTAGCTAGAGAATGAGGGGATAAGACAGAAGTAGGGGAACTAAAAGTGAGGGTTTTTTTTTTTTTTTTGATTCTTGTATTAGAGTAACTGTGGCTGCTAATGCCTTGAGACAATGGGCCTAACCTCGAAAAGTGTGATCTGTTTTGAGAGATAAGCAACTGGAGCAAAGGTGGGGCCTAGTTGATGTCTAAGCATGCTGAGAGTAAATTCACAGTTTTCTGGGACATATAGGAGGAAGTGGAGAGAAAGATCAGGAAGGTAGAGGGCTGGAACTTCTAATAAAGAACGCTGTAGAGATTTAAAAGAAGTGGAAATGGAGGTTAGGAGAAGCTCATGAGGGTCACTCTGAGTAGTATTATATAAAGGAGTAATTAGGAGAGAAAAGTTGGGAATTTATGCTTTGAGGTATTTAACTAACTTTAAAAAGGAGGAGTTTTTGTTTTGCGATGGGTAAGAGAAAGTTGTGGAGAAGGCTTTTTCTGTTTATGGCAATAGTTTTGAAGTCTGGGGACAAAAGGACACTAGCGTGATTTTTTGTCGGAATTATTAAACCTTTGAGGGAAAGACTCTATATCTCTTATTTGTAAGGAAATTAAGGAGGAAACAGGTGTTGCATTTAGAGTTATTTAAGGTGGGACTAAGGTTGAAGGACAGGGATTATAGGACTGGAGTTTTCGTGATAATTTTTGGTCAAGTAAGTGGAGGCTGTTATAAAATTCCTGGGGGAGTACAGTCTAAGTAAGTTGGGGAAAAGTCTGAGAAGTAGGGTCAGTCCATGTGAAGGCAAATAGGTTTTGGCAATTAGGGTGTAGTTTAACAAGAATTGGAGAGTAGGAGGCAATTGAGGGGTATTTAGTAAAACCTTAGGATTTATTTGTTCTGGGGCAATAGGCCAGGGTGGGAGTCTTTGATGGCTTGGGAAAGGACAAGGCAGAGTGAGGCAGAAGGAGATGGGTCAGCATCTATTAATTTAAAATTAAAAGTGAGGGTGGTACTTAATTTGGAAAGTATGTCACGTTCCAGAAGGGGAACTGGACAGGAAGGTAACATTAAAAAGGAATGTATATTGAAAAATTGCCAATTATGCAGTGTAAAAAGGAGTTTGACATGGATGGTGTGAAAAACCTTCTACCCCAACAATAGAGACGGGCGACAGGGAGGTAGGAACACTGACCTTTTTTAAGAGCTGAGAAGTTAATTTCTGTGTTTAATAGGAAGGCAATTATTCTACCTGCCACCATCAGGGTTACCCTTGGCTCTGCAGAGGTGATCTTCGTCATGTGAGAGAAGCCAGGGTCTCGTCAGTCTTCAGAAGAGGCAAGCCTCAACCAGTCTGCTAGGTGCCGTAGGTTGGCTGGTCCCATGTCCTCTCTGGGCCAAGGGGCAGTCAGCCTTCCAAAGGCCCTTTCTTTTGTAGAGAAGGCATGGCCCTGGCGGGGGCCTAGGATTGGGACAACATAGTATCCAGTGCTTTTCTTCACCACATTTGTAGCATGGTTCAGGTGGTTGAGTTATGAAGTGGCCTTTGGCTCCTGATGACTTAGGCAGGTTAGGAATGATGGTCTTAGTGACATTGTTTGTAATGCTTATCTTAAAGGCTGTGTCTAAGATCATGGCCTGCGGTGTGAGGGGTCCATGCTCCAAGCACTTTAGCTTAAGTTCAATGTTTGGGTAACTTTGGTTAAAGAAATAAGTTATGAGAACATTTTTCCCATTTATTGTTTTAGGATTTTAAGTTAGTATATTTAACAAAAGCCTCCGTAAGGTGTTGGAGGAAAGCTGAAGGATTTTAGACTTATTTTGAATGATTTCTCATAATTTATCATAATTGATAGTCATTTTTGGCAAAAGCTCTAAGTCTGCCAAGAATGCAGGTAATAGAAATGTCTCTATGTTTTATTCCTGCATTATCATTATAATTTTAATCTGGCTGGGAGTTACAGACTGCAGTGTCACTTGTAGGATGCTTATTGATTGACATATGAAATTGATCTGCTGCCTCTTTCGCCCACTGTCACACTCATTTGCGCTCGTCAGAGGTTAAGGTATTGGCTAAAATAACAAAAACATCATGCTAGGTAAGTTGGTAGGATATAGTAATAAATTGAAATTCTTGAATAAAATGAGAAGGATTCAAAGTAAAGGAACCTAGTCTAAACTTAAGGTGTGTAAGTTTAGTCATGGGGAAAGGAACAAACAGAAATTACACCATCAACTCCAGTTACCTCACAGAGCAGGGATAGGAAGTGAAAGGGAGCTGAAGGTTCCTCTAATTTTGGAGACTGATGGGAATAGGATTGGGTGAGGGGACCTGAGGGAAGTGAAGGATGAGTAGAGGACATAGTAGGATTAGTTTGTAATGTGTTTGCATTGCTATATGGTGGCACTGTAGGATCATTATATGGAGGAGCTGGAGGAAAAAGGGGGTAAAGAGGTCTGGAAGTGTTGCTTGGAGCAGCTGGAGGTGGACTGAGAGACAACATGGAAGAACTCTGAGGGCTAGTTGGAGGGGAGGAGTTAGGAGACAAGTTTAGATTGGTTGACGGGGAAGTAGGAGGGACAGAGGGTGGAGGCAATTGTGTGGTTGAGGGAGAAGCCGAATATGGTGGGGTGGTTTTAATAGGTTTGGTTTGGGGAGATAAAGAGTAGAAGAGTTTTTTTGTTACAGGAATTTTGGAATTACTCAAATATAAATTAGACTTGGTTTTAAGATAATAGAAGTTCTGAAGATAGGGTACCTCACTCCATTTGCCAATGCATTTATAATAGTTATATAAGTTTTGAAGTAAAGAAAAATTAAATGAACTATAGCTTGGCTAGATACTCTGATTGTCTATCTTGTAAAGTGGCCAAACTTTGGTAGAAAGTTTAATTAATTTTTGGTAGAAAGTTCAATTAATTTTTTTGGCTTTAAGTCTGATCTTAATTCTACCAGGTGGCATAATAAGCACCTCAAGGGGGAGTTAGGTGGGATGGAATAGTCTGCACCCATGGCAATTCATTGCAGAAATAAAGCATGAGCAGAATCACTCACTCAAGGCCAGGACAAAGGGCAGACATCTCTGCTGCTTTGAGGCTGGCTGGGAAAACGAGAACACAGTTTACAATAGTCATCACTATACCTAAATCTGTGTCAGACCCTTGGGGCCAAAGAGAGCTTGAGACCTGGCGCCAGAAATTTTTGTGTGAGGCGTGGAAGCCTTGAGCTAGGCAACGCAAGGTGAATGGGAATAGGAAACTCAAGCCTTGAGAAACGGGTGAATCTCCAGGAATGTAAGCAACCCAGCACACAATTTGGGAAAACTCACTCCCATAGGGGTACTCACCAAGTTTGGATGAGGCCGGTGTTGAGTGCTGGTTAGAGCGCCTTGGCGGATGGACACAAGCCAATACGGTGGTGAATGCTGAGAGTGTGAGAAGAAGATAGGGAGCTCTCAGGAGCTTGGGAGCGTTCCCTAACTAGATCCTCCTTCTGACACCAGATGAAAGGGTGGCAATTGATTGGCAGAAATCTCACAGACCACCAAGCCTTGTACAAAAGGTTTTTCTTGGCAGAGGATGCTGCAGAACAGCATAAAGGAGGAGAGAAAATAGACAGAGAGAGAGAAAGAAAGAGAGAGGCATCGGAGGAAGAAAAGAGAGTGAGAGGAACCAAAAGAAAAGTCCATCCTTATATAGGGTCAGTTAGGGGAGGTGACGGGATGGTACAATAGCCAATAAGTAGTTATTGCTCTGGTGAAAAGAGCCGTTGGGGGCAGGCCATAAGTTTGAAATTTTCAGTGGGTAATTGGGATAGGGAGATGAAATTTTCCAATTACCTGATAAGAATCCTTAATAGGTTAAAATGTAAGAACTCAGTATATACATTGTCTATTTTATTGAACTGCACCTAAAATCTTCTAGGGTAGTCAGAATCAAAATGAAAAATCTCAGGATGAATCCACTTATACCCCTGTATTTTTCAGAATGCAACTTAGTGATTCCACATCTTCCTTTTCCTAAGGCTTTACACATCCATTGCACCTTGCACAGCTTATGGTGGTTTGGTTTGCTTACCTCACTCTCTTATTTAACATGTAAAACATTTCTACATAATTTTATATAATAATGACATAGTGTTTTTGTCATCATCTACCAATAATCTCTGAGACAATTTCACTCTGCTCTGCAATGATGGATAGTCAGAAAGTAATTAGACAAAGACATCACTTTGCAGTATGTTCTCCAACATCTAATTGACAAAAACTGCTTTGGAAGAAATAATTTCCTTTAGTTATATATGCTGTGTTTTTCAAACAATTCCTTTGAATGATTGACAGTGTTAAAAAAGAAAGATTTTATTTGGACTACAGATCTATGTGTACAATGCCTAAATATTTCAAAACCCTGATGTATTCAAATATTTTGAAGTTCCATGACTTAGGGCTGAGGAATAAACAATGAGCAAAACTGTAAAAAGGCAGCATCCATAATGACAATCTATGGCCCTTAAAAACACATATTTTGAGTTTTGTTTTTTTTTTTTTTTTTAGTTTAACAGTTTTATATTCAGGATCCATGGCAAAGACTATTATATCCCAAATAATTCCATTTTTCTTTGGACAGACATGACTAACACATTTTGGAAAATATTTCATTGACCTACAACATTAATTTGGCTCAACTTTATGCATTCTACTCAAATATTGTCAGCATTAGAATACTTGACATCCAAAAGACAATGTTTATCCTTTTCCACCTCAGCTGACTTCTAAACCATATTTAACTTAAGAGTAGATAGGCCATCTATAATTCAGTTCTTTTTAAAGGTAATTGCTTCGAATATGCTGCCACTGATGTCATTTAATTAAAAGAAACTAACATTTGTACAGGACTCACAAAAGGCCCGTATTCCAACTCTATGTGGTTGAATATTTTTCATTGAATGAGGACAGAACATCACAGTCAGTCTATTATAGTATTTTTATTGCTTTTATTAATGCTTTTTTACAGGAGGCCTACAGTGGGTACACTAAAAAAGAGGCATGTGGTGTTTGTTTTTCCATACTTGTGATGCATCACTTAGAAAATGGTCTCCAGTTCCATCCAGATTGTTACAAAAGATAGCATAGATCAGCATTTATTTGTATTGCTATTTAGTACTCCATAGTAGACATATACTATGTTTCATTAATCCATGTATTGATGGGCACATAGGTTGTTTCCATATTTTTGTAATTATGAATTGTGCTACTATGAAATTTAACTGCCAGTGTCATTTTTTAATAAAATGTCTGGTTTTTGTTTGGGTAAATAGTAGTGGGATTCTGGATTAAATAATGATCTACTTTTAGAACTTTGAGTTATCTCCATACTTCTTTCCAAAGAGGTCGGACTGGTTTGTAGTCCCACCAGTGGTATATAAGTGGTATATAAAATAGAAAAAACAAATGACATGTACTCAATTCTAAATTAGGACTACTAGTTCAATGCTCATGTGCACAATAGTAAAACTCCTTGGAAATTTTCATTCCCATTGGAAGTAAAACTCAATGGAAATCAAGTAGGTGGGAGGAAGAAAGAGGGGAAAGGTAAATTTACTCTTACTTGGTACAAAGCACATTTTCTGGGTGAAGGGAACACTTATAACTTTGAATTAAAATATATAAAACAAATTATGTAACCAAAACGTGTATACCCCTGTAATAATGTAAAATTTAAAAAGTGCAATGTAGCCAATGTAATAGTGCACACTTATAGTTCTAGTTACTTGGGAGGTTGAGTCAAGAGGATCTCTTGAGCCTGAGAGTTTAAGGTTGCAGTGAACTACGATGATGCCACTGTTCTCCAGCCCAGGCAATAGGGTGAGAACCTCTCTCAAAATAAAAGGAAAAAAAATGCAATTAAGTTCCTATTTAATGTGAAGCATTCTTAATGAAGATTTTAATGAAGTTCAAAATTGTATTCTGAACTCAGAGTTAGAGTTATACTTCTAAACGTGTTTGTATTAATTTCATATTTCATGTGATCATTACTGCTCTCAAATTACTTTTGTTTTATGGTGCTGAAAGCATTGAGGCAACAATGTCTTGACATTTGTCAGGTTCACAGAAAAAAAAATCACATAGCATTTACTTTAAACCCTTAGCTTACCCTTCATCTTATTTTACTGATAAATTATCAGTGTATTTTTGGCAGCTATTAGCAATCATTGGGAGTTTTATGTGAGCAAGGTTTGGGGGTAAATTTCTGGCTGTAGAGCAAGATTTGTGCTCCCCTTCTATCGGTAGTAGAGCTCTTCTTGACTATGTCATGTCCCCATGTATCTGCTGGGCTATGCATGTACATTTGGGCTCATGAATTGTGAGAAGAAATAAAAAATACACCACTTCTGAGTCTGAACCTAATGTGATTGGTTGCCAACTCTCTTTTTCGTAGCATCAATTGTATATTGAAACTTTGGGTGACTTTAAGAGTCACACACTGAAGATGGCAGTTTTTTTGCTATATTCAGCCCCTGAATAATTAACTACATTGAACATGGTATTTCCTCGCCTTCCCTATCACCAACAAATGGAATGTATTTGAGCAAATATGTGTATAAATTGTAATGGAAAACCATTGACATTTTAGGAAATATCTGTTTCAGTAGCTATATCACCTTGAATAGAGATACTACTATTTCCCCAAAAGTATTCCATGTTATTTTATGGGAAAATATTTGGTAAAGTTGATTGAAAAGCAGACCATATGCCTACTTAAGTCCTCAGATCTGTTGGATTAGTTTGAGAAGACAGAAGGTTAGCAATGTGTGTTGATTGTTTTTAATAGCATTAGCAAAATGATTAGGGAAATAAGAGATGTAATTCAGAAAGATTTGTTGATTTTCAAACCAAAATAAATAAAAAATAGAAAACTATTCA
Organism: Perodicticus potto; assembly: GCA_963574655.1. NCBI lineage: Eukaryota > Metazoa > Chordata > Mammalia > Primates > Lorisidae > Perodicticus > Perodicticus potto. Next base: position 7,671 of record CAUYRH010068404.1, read on the forward strand.
GAATTTTGTAGTTATGTAAAATGAGAAATTACAATATTAAGTAATTCTAATCTTCACAGGTGTGTAATATAACAAATATTGGCAAGAGTGTGGAGCAACAGGAGCTTTCTTTCATTGCTGGTGGGAATTCAAAATGGTACAGCCACTTTGCTATTCTTTTCCTCTCAATTTTGCTTTCAACCCATATGGCAATTTCTTACAAAACTACACTTACCATATAATCTGGAAATTCTACTCCATGGTATTTACTAGTTGAAAATTTACATTCACACAAAAATCTGCACACAGGTGTCTATATCATCTTTATTCATAATTTCCAAAACTTGGAAGTAACCAACATGTTCATAACTAGCTGAAGGGACAAATAAACTGTGGTACATCCAGAAAATGGAATACTATTCAGCAACAAAACATGAGCTATCCAGTCATGGAGGAAACTTAAATGCATCTTGCTACACTTTACTTGATCTTAGCCAAAAGGCTGAGAACTGATGAATTACATATTGCTAAGTAAAGGAAGCCAATATGAAAAACTATATTCTATGTGATTCCAAATGTATGACATTCTGGAAAAATCAAAACTTTTTAGACAGCAGAAAAATCAGTGGTTGTCAGAGATCATGGGGGTGGGGGAGGAAGAAATAATAGGCAGAACAGAAAGGATTTTTGAATCAGTGAAAATATTTACATAATACTTGTAATTATGGATAAATGTCACTATACATTGTCCAGACCCATAAAATGTGAAACACTGGTCATGAATCATAAAGAAAACTGTTGTTTCAATGTAAAAAAAATGACACGTCCATATAGTTTCCATCAGTGGGAACAAAGTGGCACTCTTGGGGGGATATTGATAAGGAGGGTAAGGAAGCATGTGTGAGGGCAGTGAGTATATGGGGAATCCATGTATCTTCCTCTCAATTTTGCTTTGACCCCAAGACTTGTCTAAAAAATAAAGTCTGTAAGTCTGTTTAAAATATGTGCTTATATATGCACACACGCACATACACACAAATATTAAGTTATTAATATAAAATGTCTGAACTACAAGGCCTAGTGAGAGCCCTGTGGCAACAACTTAAAGGTTTCTGTTTCCACTTATTATTTTGAAGAGTCAAAAAACCACTGCCATTAAGTCATAAGGAGATACTAAGGTCAGGAAAGCAATGGAATACATAAGGTTTGAAAATTATGTCTCAGAAAGAACTTTCTGTGTCCTACTGTTGCGTGAATTTAAGAGAAAGAAAATTGATAACAATCCTATTAAACTTTTGAGGATTCTTTAAATAAATTTATATTTTCTTTATTTTTATTATTTAAGATTCATTAGGGGTGCAAAAAATTAGGTTACACTGTTGCATTTGTTAGGTAAAGTCCCCCTTATAGTTGTGTCCTGCCCCCAAGAGGTATGCCACACACCATTATTCCCATCCCCCTCCCTCTATGCCTCTCTCTGCCCCCTTGTTCCCCTATCCATAGAATACAATTCAGTCATTAAAAAGATGGAGAATTTACCTCTTTTCTATTAACCTGGATAGAGTTGTAACATATTCTTTTTAGTAAAGTGTCATGAAAATGGAGAAGAATCAAATATACTCAATACTAATATGAAGCCAGTAGAGAATCTAATACATACCCACCTAAGTGAAAAACTCAAATTAATTTTTAAGGAATTTGTATTACAAAAGACACCTAGAAGCTTCTTGTGTAAGTCTTTAATGAGAGTTAAAATAATTTTGTCCAACTGTAATTGCATGAATGGAAGTAGAACTATAGGGATTTAAGAAGTTTTTTTCTCATGAGGGAAGACACTTAGAACCACACAGTATCAAGAAAGTATAACCCCATGCTGGGCAATACTATATACCATAAAAGAAAACACAATTCTTGAAAGAAGGATATATGTCTGTTTTGTGTCCCCTGAACATCTAATATCATACTGTAGTCTTTCCTTGACTCTATGTGGATCTAAGTGACTATACTCTGTTCAATGGAATTATGGACCAAGTTGATCTATTTCACTTCTAAGGCTAGCTCCTGAAAGACTTCTATACTCTCTCTCACAACCTTTCCTCTTCTTTAATGTTATTATCCATAGCAAACATGGAGGCCACATGTTGAAGATGATAGAAACTCTATTTCTTTGGTTACATATAAAGCTCTGTTGTGTTTACACACTGGATTTGGAAGTTTTATCCATTATAGCAGATTTTACTATCTTATACATCTCTTTGACCATGATGTCATTACTTAGTGATATGTTAAAATGAAAGTCAATTTTGACCAAATTCTATGAATGGTACAAAATTTATTAGCAACAAAGTATATAAGCTACTACATCACTTACTCTTATAACCTAATATTCATAATTTTGAAAAGTACTTTAAACACATGGTTGACTGGCAAAGAGAATGATATTCTCATTGAAGAATTGGTTAATACCGAATAGTGAGATCATCAGAGTTCTATGTAAACTGGAGGTAACACAGAAATAAACAATGCTTGGAAGAGAATTCTGGATGCTTTAGATTAATTTTTATATGTTATTCATATGTGAAAGGCTATCTGTAGAATGTTCCTAGGCAAGTACAAATCTTGAAACCACTAATTTTACTAATGGCTTATGGTGTCAATTGCTTATGTCAATTTCAGTACAAAAAAGAGCTTAATCAATCTACTTGCCTTTTTGTGGGTGAAAATTTCTGATTACAGTAACTGCAATGCTAACAATCCTCACTAATTGTAAATTCATAATTAGTAATGTCAAAGGCTAGTTAGTCCCTGGCATCTGTGTTGATTAGCATTCTTTAATGCTCGTTAAACATCTTAGAGAATGAAGATTAAATGTAACTTACATAACATATAATTTATATTGGACTGCTCTCAGGAGCTATTTCATTTAATAATATATATAACGACAGTGCATGATATCATAAATACACAATGCAAAGAGTACACACTAAAGTAATCAGCACACAGCATAATGTAAAGACAATAGTGTCTAAAAAGTTTCTCCCTTGCACACAGCAGTCTCTACTACCTCATTCAAAGACAATGATTATCCTTATTTTTAACCTTTTCATTACCTTTCCTTGCATTTGATCTGTTTTAATCAGTGTGTACACCTCAGTGTCATTTGATTTGTTCAATGTTATGTTTATAAGTTTCATTCATGCAGTTTTTGTAGTTAGTTATTGGTTGCATGATTCTCATTGGTGAATATTATCTTATTCTATGAAAACACATACATACTTTTATCCCCTGTACTATTGATGAACATTTAGGTTCTTTCTATTTTGGAATATTACAAATACAATGGTTACAAACATGCTACTAACTATATTCATTTCTGTTGGGCCTATTATTATTAGAAATAGAATTGCTACATCATAAAATATGAACATGTTTAACTTTAGTAAATATTATCAATGGCTTCCAGATTGCTTGTACCAGTTCATACTCCTACCAGAATTATATAGGAAGACAAATTTCTTCATATTTTCGATAACACTTAGCATTGTCTACATTTCCCATTTTAGCCATTCTCATGAGTATATTATGGTTTCATATATTATTTAAATTAGCATTTCCTTGCGGAATAATGAAGTGAAATACTTGTCATATGTTTATTGACCAACTATCAGCCTTCTTGGATGTCTCTAAGGTGTTACGAGACTTGAGAATAAATCGCAATGATGTCCAAGACTTCATGCAAGAAAAATAACATAGATGTCATGTGCAAATGTGATGAGAAAACACCAAAGTAAAGCAATTGTGAACAAGATTTCCTGGCCTCAGTTTTCCTCAATAGTTTCATGTGGACAAAGAAGCATTCACAGTGAAGTACTCATTCAATCAAGTCTTTGTCCTTTTTTTCTTATACAGTTCTCTGTGATTTTCTTACTGATTTTTAAGCATCCCTTATTGTATCAGTCAAGGTTTCCAGAGAAACAAAATCAACAGGTTATGTGTTTGTGTATGTACACTCAACTCTACACTTACCAATCTATCATCTACCTATTGAGGAAAACATTTTTTAAGGTAATTATTTTATGACATCGTAAGAGCTGGTAAGTCTCAAATCCATGGTCAGGCCAATGGGCTGGAAATTCAGTCAGGGTTTCTATATTACTGTCTCAAGGCAGAATTCCTTCTTCTCCAGGAAACATCAGTTTTTGTTTATAAGGCATTTACGGTCTATTAGATGAGGCCCATCCACATCACCCATATTAATCTCCTTTGCTTAAAACTAACCACATTACTTGCATCTGCAAAATATCTTTACAACAACATCTAGACTAGTGTTTCACTAAACAACTAGAGACATAGCCTAGATAAGTTGACATAATATTAATTTTTCAGCACATTTACATAGTCCAAATTTGAGTTCTTTGTTAAATATTCCTATTAAAAAAATCTTCTTATATAATATATAGGTTAAAATAGGTTGTCTTTTCTTTCTTTCTTTTTTTTTTTTTTTTTTGTAGAGACAGAGTCTAACTTTATCACCCTCGGTAGAGTGCCGTGGCATCAAGCAGCTCACAGCAACCTCCAAGTCCTGGGCTTAGGCAATTCTCTTGCCTTAGCCTCCCGAGTAGCTGGGACTACAGGCACCGGCCACAACGCCCAGCTATTTTCCTGTTCTGCGTGTTTGAACCCACCACCGTCGGTATATGAGGCCAGTGCCCTACTTGATGAGCCACAGGTGCTGCCCAAGATAGGTCGTCTTTTCATTGTCATTTTTCTTTTCTTTTTTTTTAAGTCAGGGTGCCTGTGCTAGTCTGCAGTGGCATGATCATAGCTCACCAGTATCTCAAACTCCCCTGGCTCAAGTGCCTCTTGCCTTAGACTACCAAGTAGCTCGAACTGCTGGTGCGTGCCATGATTCCCAGCATATTTTCAAATTATTTGTAGAGATGGGTTCTCACTATGTTGCCCAGGCTTATCTCAAACTCTTGGCCTCAAGCAATCCTCTAACCTGTGCTCCCCAGAAAGCTTGGATTACAGGCATCAGGCAATGTGCTTAGCCCTTTTCACTATCTTAATAATCAATTATGATTAAAAAAAAGGAAAAATCCTAAGGTATTATAATTTACCAAATTTTCTCCTTAATGCTAGAGATATTTCCATTCTGCTTGTGAAATCCTAGCTAACTCAAAATCATATATACATATTTACCTATGTTTTCTCCTAAAGCTATATTCAGAAATAGTTTGTGTAAAATTAGTATTATTTCCTCCTTAAATGTTTGGAGGAACATACTGGTGCACATACTGGTGACAATTCTATTAATTGACAATTTAAATTATTGTAAAAGGAACATTTGTATAATAATTTACAAATTATTACAAATTATACAAATTCTAAATATTTATAGATAATAAACATTTAGAATTTCTTCACCTATCACTTTAGATAAGTTGTGCTTTCTCAAAATTATGTTTATAAATGTATTGGCATAAGTTTTTCAAAATATTATTATTGGCATTTTTAATACCTAAAAATATGGACATCTCTCTTTTTCATTCATAATATTTGGAATTTGTGTTTTATATATTTTTGGTTTTTTGTTTTAACTTTGTAGTGTTGATCAATTATTCTTTTTGAGAACCAGATTTTAGCTATAATGATTTTCTAAAAAATGTTCATGTGCTTTACCCTTCATTGATTTCTATTATTTTCTTTCTACTTTCTTCTTCTAATTTATTTGGGCTTTGTTTGCCTTTTTAAAAAGTAGTTTAATATGCAACTTTCATATGTTTATTTTAATAATTTTTTCTCTTATTGCCAATTTTCTCTAAGCATTGCTTTAGCTATATTCTTCAGATTTTAACATAGTCTATTTTCTATTGAGTTCAAGATATAATTCTTGTTGATAATTTTTTGACTTATGTACTATTTAAAAATATGCTGCTTAATTTTTAAACTATTTGGTGTTTAATTTTTATTTTTCTCCATTAATTTCTAGTTTAGTTACATTGTGATCATATTTTGTGTAATTTCAAGTCTTTAAAGTTGATTGAGCCTTATGCTATGGCCCATTGTATGGTTTGTTTTTTTAAAATATTCCATGATGTTTGAAAAGAATACACCAACTTTATTGTGGATAATACTTACATATTACATTTTTTTCATTTTATTTCTCAAGAAAAAATATCTTTTTTCTTTTCTTAAAGAACATTTCCATTAGATAGAGAGTCCATGTTAGTAGTCATTTTTTTCCCTAGGACTTTAAAAAATATTAGTCCAAAGTTTTCTGGCTTACATTATTTCTTTGTGATAATTCCATTACTAATTATATTGTTGTCTTTTAATTTTTCCTTTACCTTTGGGAGCTTCTAAGATTTTTTTCCTTGTATATAGTTTTTTGTCATTTGGATTATTATATGACAAGGTGAAGGTGTACTTTTCTGAATCTTTATTTAGCTTGTGGTTTTTAGAGCCTTTTAATTCTAGATTATTCTCATCATCAGATTTACAGAATTCTCAGTTATATCTCTGTAAATTCTTCTCTTGATTTACAGTCTCTTTCTCTCCAATTCGATGCTGTAAAAGCACATTTAATAGTTCTTTCATTATGTTAGATATCTTTTCTTCTATCTCTCATATACAATGTATATAATCTATTCAGTTCTTAATTTGAGATGTAATACATTTTCATTATATAATATCCTTTTGTTTCTTTCATAAATTATAATTCTCTGGTGAAATTATCTAACTTTTCAACAATTTTATGTGCACAAAATTTTGAGCCTATTAGTTATAAATATTTCATATTCTATCCTGATAACTCCAATTCTGTGGATCTGTTTTTTTTTCTTTTCCTTTCATTTTCTTTTCATACAGTCATGTGGTACCATCTCATCACAGCTGTGTAATTATCGACAGAACATTGACCTGATTTATAAAAATTTATAGATACTGAGGAACATATCAAATGGCTAATGAGTAAGTTAAAAGATGTCAAACATCACTACTCACTAGAGATGAATAAGTTCCTTTCCAAGTGACCCACTAAAATCAATGAGCCTTAACCAAGTTTAAGACTTAAGCAGTGATGAAGAAGGTATCTTGAGAGAGTTGCAAAGCAGTCCTCAGAGGATCCAAAGCCACCCCAAAGAGAGTTTAAAGAAAGGAAAGTTTCCATGTTCTCCAGAGAGAGTCTCAGCTTCTCATCTGACCATCTAACACATGGGCCCAAAGCCCTATATGCACCAAGAGAAAAGAAATAAAAATCTGTCTATGAAATAGAAAAAAAAAAGGATCAATAACAAATTGATACCCCCAAAGTTATGAATTATACAAATAATTTTCAGTGGTATACTTAGTCTAACACCAACTTAATCTGATAAGCTTCTTTATGAAAAACCCAAGAAATAATTTTCCAGGTTTAGAATGTTTTTACTATGCTAGCAAGATATGTTTCCTGAAAAGGACATAGAAGAAGCTGTCCCAATGATATCTCTCAAAAAATATTCATTCCCAGGAATAGGCTAAAATAGCAACAGACATTTTTGCTACAGGTATTTAAAGATGGTGTTTGTGCATACAGTGCTTCCAGTATCCCACACATTTGGTGGGGGGATATTTCCAGTTACAAGCCCCTTAATTCATAACACCAAGGAGGTTTTTCTAGGATTGCATTTTCCTAGGACTAACCAGGCACCAAGTGTTGAGATCCCCTTTGGATAGGGCTTCCTATTAAGGCAAATTACCCTGAGAGCTTGACACATTTGAGGGGAAGAGGGAAAGTGTGCTGCTTAAAATTTCATGAGTTTCCAATGTGTTCCCAGTCATTTGGGAGACCTTTCCCATTGTTCTAGAAGCTTTCCTATCTTCTCATAAATGATTTTCTATTGCTCCTGTTTGCCTGTGGTCTATGAATTCATTCTTCAATTCCCATAATCAACTCAACCAGGAGAAGAAAAATTCAGTATCATCAGGATTAGTCAAATATTTTTCCTTCCATTAATCAAAATTTAATAAAAAGAGAGACAGAGAGTGACTTGTACTGTTTGTTTGACTGGATTCCACAGAAAGGGAAGTCAGAGGTCTGACTGGTAAGAATTCCTTAATCCTTCTACTGGTTTGTCAGGTCCTGGGTTCCCTTCACTCTGGCCTCCAGAAGAGGAGAGTGACTTTGGTACCATGTTCACTGTACCCTAACAATAGGGGAAAAAGGATAATGTCCCTTTCCCCTATAGTTTTGCTGAAAAATCAACTGACAAAAGGCAGGTTAACTAGAGAAAATGGCACATACATTTATTAGCATGCACAAAGAAAAATCACGAAGCCATTACCCCACCACACAGTGAGGTAGATGCCTACAGACACTTCTTAGGAGACAGGGACATGGGAAAGTGTGAATGATTTTAGGTAGTAAATAAGTGAATAATTTGGGTAGTAAGTAAGTTTTAGAGAAATTCAATGGACTTGAAGAATGGACAATGGCCTGAACAAAGTCTGCTGGGCCAGGAGAGCCGACAATTATTTGTGAAAAAAGTTTGTCCAGGTGTGTTGACAGATTTCAGTCTTTTTTCCTACAATATAAGTTTAGTTAATAAAAACTCAGGAAAGAGACTAGAGGTAATTGCTTTCTTTTATGGTGTGTCCAAATTATAGACAAACAAGGGACCTTCAGAGAACAACTTCATTCGCGTTTTGAGAGAGATAGAGGATTAATTGACAGGAGGTGGTGAGGTAAGATCTGAGAGACGTAGAGGTAGCTTCTTCAGCTGAGCATGTCAAAGAACCTTGTTTGAGATTATTGGTGTTGGAGCCCAGATATAATAGTGAGTTGTTAACTACAGGTTCTATACTATATAATAAATCTTAATAATTTATTCATCTAGCATAACTGAAATTTTATACTCATTTTCTGCTCATTTCTCCCTTCCCCATGCCCCTGGAAACCATTAGTGTATTCTCTGCTTCTATGAGTTAACTGTTTTCTATAGGTAACTATATGAGGAAGAAAGTGATAATTGGCTGAGATGTATCAAGTCTTCCATTTAGTTACTCCGGCGATGTTGGTTTCTTTGCTCCAAGAAGTTGCCCATTTTCATGCCACCTGAATTCTCAGTCTTTTGGCCAGGCATGACTCCACACCTAGTCATGAAACTGACTATAAATCATATTCTCATCTCTCCACTGTTCTTCTACAATAAAAATTTAAAGCAGTTAGTTTTTGTTTTTCTTCAGTTTTCTGTTGCATTTAATAGATGGTATATGTATATGTGTGAATTTTTTCTAACTTCTTTAAAAAAAATTCTTGGTGAGAGAATACTTCTGTAACAAGCTCTTCCATCTGTACTTCAAACCTTCCATTTTCATGTCTTTCCAGTGAGGCTCAGTTCTCAGCACCGTCTGCAAGACTTCACTGAAGTGTCTTTTGTTTTGTCCACATAGAGGAATGAAATGCCTCATCTATTTATTTATTTATTTTATTTTATTTTTTTTAGAGACAGAGTCTCACTTTATCACCCTCGGTAGAGTGCTGTGGCATCACACAGCTCACAGCAACCTCCAACTCCTGGGCTTAGGCGATTGTCTCACCTCAGCCTCCCGAGTAGCTGGGACTACAGGCGCCCACCACAATGCCTGGCTATTTTTCTGTTTTTGCAGTTCGGCCAAGGCTGGGTTTGAATCTGCCACCTTCAGTATGTGGGGACCGCACCCTACTCAATGAGCCACAGGCGCCGTCCTCATCTATTTATTTTTTAACTAATTTCTTCAAATGCATTGTTATATAGCTGTACATTATATTACGTTATGAAACAATATTTAAAAAATATGCCAACTATATGTATGTAAACTACATCTTTCTAAACTGTTTCCTATCTCTCTGCTTTAGAAAGCAGTTATTTAAAAAATTAACTTTCTTTTAATTATTCACAAATATATAGTATTTTATGCTTCTCTCTCTCCCTCCTATCTGAAATGCAGAGAGTGTTATATTTCAGTTATAGGTTAGTACTAATAGTTTTTATCTAAGAGTAAGTTGACAGGGATTTTAGTGTGTTTTTAAAAACTGAATGATACTAAGAAAATCTCTCAGGTCATGGAGTGTCAGTTACCCCATTGATAAATGAGAAAAGGAAAGTATTTAAAATTAAATGCTAATTCCTATACAGCTACAAATGTATTAGCTGTCTGGCACCATGATTAATATGAGAAGAATTCACCATACACCATGGAATTACCTTTTTGTTTCTTTTTAATAGAATTTTGTAACTTAGAGAACACCTTTATAGTTCAGACTTTCTTCTTATAAAAATGTCACAGGCTATACAGGGGGTGTCTGGACAGCCGGTTACCAAAGTTTTCTCCCAGCCTCTAAGCTGCAATTGGGATGACTTGCTGTTCTCTCATGCCTTCCTAATCATCCCTGAAAGTCCTGCTCCCCATTTGGGGAGGGACATACTAACTAAAACAGGAACTTTTCCCTCCTGGAGATCTAGTCATGA
>CAUYRH010068405.1:0-26198 GCA_963574655.1 Perodicticus potto
AATTTTTATTGCAATGGCCTGCTTTTAATATAATTAATAATTTTGATAATGCCATCCAGAACTTTTTGCGATTCAAGCACTAACGATTTTGATGCTAGCACTTTTCTGTGTAAAAAGTAGTATGTAAAAATAATTTTTGGATTCTTTTTTATGCAATTGTAACTAATCCTTTTACACTTCCAGACATAGATGGAGCTCCATCCATACAAATATTTATGCAAGAATCCCAGGACAAGTTACTAGAATTAAAGTAATTATTAATCAAATCAAAACTATCTTGCCCCTTTGTTGTTTGGAGTGGTTGACAAAATAAAAACTGTTCTATGATTTCTTCTGTATAGACAAATTTACTGAAATTTACTGAAGGCTAAAAGTTATGGTTTACCACTGATATCAATAAATTCATCCAACTGAATTGCAAACATTTTTACTTCTTTGAGGTGAGATAGAACTTGAATTCTCTATTTTCAGATAAATCCAGAACATGCCACAAAATTATATTATCTGAAAGTGGAATTTGTCAAATTTTCTTTTTGTATTCTTCTCCAAACATTGTTATTACAATTGTGCAAAGGGCAAGAAAAATAAAGGATTCTGCAATTCTATGAGATTTCATTTTCCTAGCTATGATGTCTGCAACCCCATAACTCACTTCTTGTGCTTTACCTGATATTGTTTTATATTTAGTCCACATTTTTGCTTGCTTAGTATTACTGAGTGCAAGTTGTTTGAAATATTCCACTGGCTTTTCAGACAAGTGGGATTATCTAAATTTAAAATGTCTCTTTAATTTACTGAGAACTATAGCTTCACTTGCAATTGTTTAGCCACAAATTATACATGTGGAATAGATTGATTTCTTTTACAATATATGAAATCAAATGATAAATACTTTTGATTATATTGATGACTGATTGTTTTTAATTTAGTTCCCAATGGATTAGATGAAGGAGTATTCAACCCACTAGCGTTGTCTTTTTGTTTCTTTACTAAAAACTTATCCATTTTAATTGAATGCTATGTAATAAAAATAAAAATGCCAAACCAAAAATAATAACAATAAGTAAACAAACAACTCATACTGTTAAAAAATACAGGTATTAATTAAACATACCTGTGATACAAGGGTCCCCATTTAAGTCTGAACAGGGACAATTTCCTAGGCCAATTTCCTAGGCTTGGGAAATTGCATGAAGGTAACGCCCTGCCATTTTGCCTTAAGCCTGAGGGGTTGCATTAATTCATTTGTTAATACACTCATTAACATTTAAAAGGTGTCTTCCATCTTTAAAGTCCTGGCCAAGTGTAATTCTCAAGACCTTATACCCCTAGACATAGGACTCACATGGAAACTTCTCACTGGAGTTTTTCCCCTCTGCTGGAAACTCTGGTGCTTTTTACTCCTTCTGTATTCCTTTCTATCTAATAAATCCTACCTTACCACTGATCTGTGGTTCATGGATTCATTCTTTGAATCCCTGAGACCAAGGACCTACTGAAGAAAGAAATTTCAGTAACATATTTTGGGCACTTGTCTGGGATTGAAGATCTGTGGTAAGCAATGGGACCACTTAACTCTACCCTGTTTTTCTCTATAATCATGATAATGAAGACTAATAATTCAGATGCCCTTCAGCCTCTAAAAGCTCATAGGGTACCTGTTGTCCTCAGGTCACAGGCGAGAGGTTGTTGGGGAATGAACTTTCTAATTCCCCTTAGCTCCAAAAGAAAAGAGCTGAAGGGAATGTTAGAAGCATCTGAACTCATTATATATCCACCCCCTTTCCCTGGTTAAAAGCCAAAGAGCAAACAGAAGAAGCACCCAGAGTTCCTGGGGTCCCTAGCAATGAGTTCCAACCTTAAGCACTCAAGGGCCTTCTGAAAAATGTGTTCTCCTGTTGCAGGAAGACAAGGCCCAATGGCGAGAAAGAGCACCCAAACACCACGTTTATAAGAGGAAGGGCTTTATTCACCAGCTGGGAGCTTACAGCATAGAAGAATTCTAAATGGCCATGCTCCCCGGGTACCTTGATCTTTCCCTTTTTATTGACAGTCAAGAAGTTCCACCCCACAGGTACCCTTCTCATTGGCCAGTTTGAATCACGTGGGAAATGCTAGTCCAGCCCCCACAGAACTACAGAATTTCACAGAACTTGGAAATTTCCAAGTTCTAGGAAGTTACAAATTCCTAAGGGCTGAGTCACCATGGAGAGGACCCTGCAAGTGTATCCTTGTTCTCTCCTTGACAAAACCTGTTCTCCCAGACCTCACTCTTCTTGGGTATCCTCTCTCACTCCCAGCTCTTTTACTCTCCTCTCATGTCTTCCTGGATCTCAAGCCTCTTCTACTTATCTGTACAGACACCAGCCATTTTTTTCTCTCTCTCTCCTTATAGTTTGTGCTTTGTTTGAATGTTGGTAAAGGATTGTTTTATACAATTAGTTAAGTTTGTACTGGCTCTTTCTGTTATTTTTTTTCAGATGTTAAAAAAGTGTTTTTAAAAAGTTCTTTTCATTGCCTTTCACTGGAAAATTAAATTCAATTGGCTTTTCTGCATGTTTGAAAAAAAAATACCTGAACTATGTTAATGGTTAGAGGTCAAGAAGTCATCTCTGAACAAAGCACAAGTGACTATCCTATACAGCTTCTCTGGGTAACCATGAGCCTGCATGATAAAGCCCAGTGCAATCCCCCAAAGCAAGAATGGCCCTAAGCCCTAGATGGCAGTTCAGTCTCTTCTTTAAAAGTAACAAAGAAAGAAAACCTTTAAAAATGAAGAAAGGCAAAGAAAATGACCCTGAGTATTTGATTTTTTCTGATCTATTTGTATAAGTGGAAAAGTTCAAAAGAATTCCAGGTTCTTCTAAGACTTCAGCTAGTTGTAACTAATTCTTTTTTTTTTTTCTTTTGCAGTTTTTGGCCAGGGCTGGGTTTGAACCCGCCACCTCCAACATATGGGGCCAGTGTCCTACTGCTTTGAGCCACAGGCACCGCCCCAGTAATTCTAATGAAAAGTTTCAAAGTGTCTCTCAACCATGATTTGTTACTGAGTTTAATTATTGTTGCCTTGCTAGCTTTTGGAGAAGAAAGGAGGATAGAAAATGCAGCATTTAAGACCTGCTCATGACAAAAGCCTATTTTTCTTTGTTACTTGGAATTTAGAAAAACCTTGTAAAAATTATAAAGGGTTACCTGTGCAAGCACCATGCAGCCATTTTCTCCAGAGCAGGGCTCATCCCCACTTTGATTGACAGGTATTTACTCAATGGCAGGTGAAAAATGGGGCAAAACGTGCACCAGGTAGGACCATGCAACCACATACCTGATTTCTCAGGGTTTGCTGCCAGCATGTAATAAGCACAGGAAAGCCAGTGGGTATAAAGTGTTACTCTGGTAATTGTGGACAAATCCAAACAAATGTGGGGGCTGGGGAGGCCACACTACTCAGGAATTCTTCCCCAAGAATTAGAAGGATGCTTCCTTTTGTTTGGCTAGAAGGCTTCCTGGTGCTTTAACAACCCAGAAACGCAGAGTGGGATTGATTAAAGTGCTGGGTGGTTACTCTTTCCCACAGATGGATAACACATTTTCTCACCAAGAGAACACCCTGACGGGCTGTATTTTGAAGCATTGGGACATATTTGATCCCCAGACACTGAAAAAAAGAACATATGGTTGTCTTCTACACCCAGGCCTGTCCTCAGTATCACTCTCCAATGGTGAACAATGACCACCAAAGGGTACTGTAAATTGTGATACCATTTTTCAGTTAGATCTTTTTTGTGAGCAAGAAAGGAAGTGGTCTGAAGTGCTATATGAGCAAGCTTTCTTTTCTCTCAGAGACAACCCTCAACTGTATAAAACCTGTCAGATAGATCCAACTCTCCTGGCTATAGTAACGTCCCCAAATGGCCAGGGAGTCCTGAGGGATATGCTGTCACCACCTAGTTCAAACCCACCCTCTACTTCTCCCACACCTTCTTCCATGCCTTTAGAAAACCCCTAGAAGGAGTCTGTTCCAAGAGTTTTTTTCTGGTACTGTTGGGACCCCAAAATAGCAACTGTATCCTTCTTTGTGTCCCTTGATTAGACTGAGGTGGTGAAAGGGGAAATTCCAGAGTATTCATTCCATTTTCTCTAGCAAATTCAAAACAAATCAAGGTTGAGTTAGGAAAATTTTCTGATGACCCAGATAAGTACACAGATATTCTCCAAGGGTTAGGACAAAGTTTTGACCTCTCTTGGAGAGATGTAATGCTAGATCTACTACTAGATCAAACTTTAACTTTGAATGGGAAAAATAAAGTCTTGCATGAGGCTAGAAAGTGGGGTGATTTGTGGTTCATGTCCAATACTGATAGCAACATGTCCTCTGAGGAAAGGGACAGGTATCCCATGGGAAGACAGGCAGTTCCCTTTGAGGATCTCAAATGGGACCCTGAGAAACAAGGGGACTAGTGTCATAAATATTTTCTAACATGTACCCTGGAAGGTTTACATCAATCCAAGAAAAATCCTGTGAATTATTCTAATTTGTCTCCTATTTACCAGGACCAAAATGAAAGTTCCTCAGCCTTTCTTGAGTGGCTTAAGGAGGCAATGAGAAAAAAAACACTTGGTTAACACCTGACTCCTTAGCGGGTCAAATTATTTTTAAAAATAAATTTATCATTCAAGCAGACATTAGAAGAAGACAGACATTAGAAGAAAACTCCAGAAATTGGCTCTAGGTCCAATCATAACCTGGAGAACCTTCTTAAAATGGCCACAGTAGTTTTTTATAATCAAGATCAGGAGGAAGAGAAAAAAGAATGACAGCTCTAGTAATGGCACTCCAACAAAACGGGCACCATTGTGGGGCAGAGGAAAGCCAGAGGAGGTACGAACAAGTGCTTCCAATGTGGTCAGACTGTCCACTTCAAGAGACATTGACCCTGGCAGCATCACATGCCAGGAAAGCCACCTGGCCCCTGTCCAGAAGGCAAGGGTGACCACTGGAGGGCAGCCTCTTCCCAGAGGTGAAGGTCTACTGAGACAGTGAACCCATCAGCCCCTGAACTGGACTGAGGGTGCCCAGGGCAGTTTCTCATGGCTCCAGCTTGTTTCATCACCCCTCAAGAGCCCCGAGTGTGCCTCATTATGGAGATCAAGGAGACAGAATTTCTCCTGGACACTAGAGCCTCCTTTGCTGTATGCCTCTCTAACTCTGGTCTTCTATCCCCTAAATCTGTAACTATACAGGGGGTGTCTGGAAAGCTAGTTACCAAATCTTCTATTAGCCTTTAAGCTACAATTGGGGTGACTGGCTGTTCTCTCACACCTTCATAATCATGCCCGAAAGTCCTATTCCTCTTTTGAGGAGGGACATACTAATTAAATCAGGAACAACCATTTATATGAATATGAGAAAGGAACCTATACTACTCCTTCCCTTACTAGAGACAGAAATTAACCCAGAAGTATGGGCTACCAAGAGACATGTGGGAAGAACAAAATATGCTCAACTGGTCCAAATTAAATTCAAAAAGAAACCCACTATCTAGCTCTATCAAAAATAATATCCTCTAAAACTAGACGCTAATAACAGGCTAATGCCCATAATACAGAATCTAAAGTGATTAGAAATTATTAATAACATGTAACGCTCCTATTCTAGGAATGCCAAAGCCAAATGGAACTTGGAAACTAGTATAAGACCTCCACATTATAAATGAAGCAGTCATTCCTCTCCATCCTATAATTCCCAATCCTTATACTTATTATCTCAAATCCCTGAAAAAGCTGCCTGTCTCACAGTCATAGACTTAAAGGATTCCTTTTTCTGCATTCTTCTTCCTAAGAATTCCCAATACCTTTTTGCTTTGAAGACCTCTCTGACTCCCACACCCAGCTTACATGGACTGTTACCTCAGGGATTTAGGGACAGCCTTCACTTGTTTGGACAAGGCTTAGCCCCGAACTGGAGATGTTTCTCATGTACAACAGTGCCTCTTATCCAGTATGTAGATGACCTTCTTTTGGAAGCACCAGATTCAGAGAAATACCATAAAGCTACCCAAGTTCTATTAAACTTTCTGGCTAATTGTGGGTATAAACATTACTAAAGGCTAAAGTCCAATTATGTGTCCCTAAAATACACTATTTGGGTCTCCAACTTTCACAGGGGAGGAGGATCTTGGGCAAAGAAAGAATAGGACCAATATTAGCTCACCCTAAACTTCGAACTCTCAGACAGCTTCAAGTCCTCTTAGGAATTACAGGTTTTTACAGACTCTGGATTCCTGGATATAGTGAAATAGCTAGGTCACTCTATTCTTTAATTTAAAATGCTCAAAAGGAGTGCCTGGTCACTCTAGAATGAGAACCAGAAGCAGATAAGGCATTCCGAAAGTTGAAAAATGCTCTTTTATAGGCCCCTTCTTTAAGTCTTCCTACCAGACAATTTAACCCGTGTGTTACTGAGAAGACTGGAATTGCCCTAGAAGTCTTGACCCAACATTGGAGAGCAGTTTTACAACCTGTAGTTTGTCTTAGTAAAGAACTTGACACCATGGCTAAGGGATGGCCACACTGTCTGTGGGTTGTAGCAGCTGTAGCCCTCTTAACCCAGGAGGCAACTACGCTAACTTTAGGAAAAGACATAATTATTTATACTTCTCATGACCTTATTGGACTTTTAAATTCAAAATCTTTGGCTTCTTCAATATAAAGCCTATTACTAGAAGAGCCAGTCCTACAATTACACACCTGTACTTTGAATCCTGCCACTTTCCTCCCTGAGCCCAATGAGGAAATAGGGCATGATTGCCAACAAATTATGGCACAGACCTATGCAGTTGGAGTACACTTACAAGAAACCCCCCTACCTGATCTTGACATTTTTTGTGTGTGTGTAATCATATTTTATTTAAAAACATTACAGGGGTACACATATTTCTGGTTACATGGATTGCTTTTATAATGCTTGAGTCAGGGTTATAAGTGCACCCATCATCCAAACAGTGTTCACTTTACTCATTAGGTAGGTTTTAATGACCTAGTACACAGTGGGGGGTGGGAGAAGGGGAGAGTAGCAAGAAGAAAGGAGGGAGAGGGCTGAGGGATCAGGGTATGTGACATACCTTTTGAGGGGGGACACAATTATAAGAGGGACTTTACCAAGCAAATGCAATCAACGCAACCTGGTTCAAAAAACTAGAAAAAAAAAGAATAGATTACTCACCCCATAAAATACTTCATCACAGGACCACTCCCATCTTAAGAAATTTACCAGGGACCCTGAGAGAACTGAAAGAAATAAAACTTACCAACTTATTAGCCAACTAATGCCACTGGGAAAAATAATGAAAAAAAGATTTCAGAATGGGTGAATGATAGATATCCTGTTAGTTTATCACCCCCAGTCTATCCCCACTCTCCAGGTAACCAGGTGGAATTAAAGATTGGAGAATGAGCCTGCTGAAACCATGGTGAAAAGTCCCCTAATTGGTGATCCTGTCCATACCAATAGCAGTGAAGGTGAATGGCATTCCTGCCTGGATACATCACTCACTTGTGAAACCAGCCAACCATGGGGAGTTGATGGTCCAGTGACACCCAGAGCATCCCCACCATCTTACCCTGAAAAAACAGACTACAGCCCTGCCCCAGTCCCATACCAGGAGCTGACTGGTCTACACACAGCAGAAGCTCAAGGATGAGCAGCAGCAGCGTGGGATTGATTACTGATTCTTTGCTTTGGACTTTTTCACCTTCCTTCTTTAATCATAGATGTAAGACATGATGAAGCTTGTGAAAAATGTACCCCAAAGGTAACCCAAACTAGACAAACTGTCAAAATTGTGTTATTGGTTGACTCTTATTATGAATGTACAGGAAATCCTGAAGTTACTTGCATATATAATAATACCCAATTATCAGATATGTGTGCCCCCCAATGGGCCAGCTATTTGCTACAATCCTTCTGAACCCCCAGAGCAGACTGAATTTGCTATGTGGTATACTGATATCCCTAGAAAGAGAATAACCCAAGTTATAACTGTAGGAATATCTAAACAGTAAAAAAAAATCATTAGTAACAATTTTGTAATATATTTTATATTTTCAATAATAACTAGAAGTTTTCCATGTAGAAATTCTGAAGAATCATTTCTATGTATTTCATATTTTGTGTTGCCATGTTAACTATAATTCTCTAATTGTTACTGGCATAGAATGGATATTTCTATATTGAACTTTAATCCAAAAAAAAAAAAAACTGACATGGTTTTGTATACAGATGGAAGTTCTTTCATAGAGCAAGGAACTTGCAAAGCAGGCTATGGTATAGTTATTCAGCATGCTGTAATTGAGAGTGGGTCTCTTCAGGAACCAGCATGCAATTAACTGAGCTAACAGCTTTAACCTGTGCTTTAAAATTGAGAGAGACAAACAAGTCTTTATAGACACTGATTCAAAACACGCTTTCCTCATTTTACATGCCCATGCTGCCATTTGGAAGGAAAGATAATACCTAACTTCAAATGGCTTCCCCATAAAATATCATCATGAAATAGACAGGTTATTACAAGCTATTCATGCTCCACAAGAAGTAGTGCTTATTCACTATAAGGAACACCAAAAAACTTTCAATTATATTTCTGGAGGTAACCAACTTGCCAATAAAGAGACTAAAATGACAGAACAGAAGGGAAAAGTCTCCCTTGTGGCACACCTCATTGGGGAGGAGTCAGTTGAGAATCATGCACCTCAATATGCCCAAAAAGAAAAGGAATGGACTTTATCCAGAGACTATTCACTACTTCCTTCAGACTTCCTTCAGGCAAGCTACATAATAAAGTGGACATATACTATTACCTGCTGCAAGTCAATGGAAAATATTTAAAACTTTACATCATCAGACTTTTCATTTTGGTGCTGAAAGTACCTATCAAATGGCTAAAGCTATTTTTGATGGAAAAAACTTATTTAAAACCATAAAACAGATAATAAGGACTTGTGATATATGTCAGAGAAACAATCTGTCGAATCACCATCTAGCTCCCCCAACCCTGATACAAAAAAGCAAAAACAAAAAAACACAGGGTAAATATCCAGATGAAGATTGCAAATAGATTTTACTCATCTCCCTAAGGTACATAGTATACCATATTTTCTGGTATTTGTGGATATTTTTACTAATTGGGTTAAAGCATTCCCTTGCAGAATAGAAAAGGCCCAGGAAGTTGTATAGGCTTTAGTACATGAGATTATACCCAGGTTTGGACTCCCTTGGAGTTTGCAAAGTGATAGTGCACCTGACTTCAAAGCAGCTGTTACACAGGAAATATATAAAGCCCTAGGCATAAAATATCTACACTGTTCTTGGAGGCCCCAATCCCCTGGGAAGGTAGAAAAAAATGAATGATAAAATCAAAGGACAGTTATGAAAGCTAACTCAAGAGACTCATCTCCCTTAGACTAAATTACTTTCCATTGTTCTTCTTAGAATAAGAAATTTATCTCAGAGACTCGGTTGTAACTCATTTGAGTTATTATACAGAAGGCTCTTCTTAACTAATGATTAATGATAAGATCAAGAAACTATAGAATTAGTGAAATGTATTACTTCTCTGGCTAAATTTCAACAAATCCTTAAAAACCTCCCAACTACATTTTCACATTCAACACTAAAAGAGCTTTTCTCTCCTGAAGATCTAGTTGTGATCAAAATTCTTCCCTCCAATTCTTGTTCCCTAACCCCAAGTTGGGAGAGTCCCTTTCCTGTAATCTTGTCTTCTTCTATAGCTGTTAAATTTATAAGAATAAATTCCTAGACACATCATTCATGAGTAAAATCCTAGAACCCACCACTTCCTACAAAAGTGGACCATGAAGAGAATCAACTACAGTCCACCCACACTTGTCAGCCTAAAGAAAATTTGAAATTATTATTTAGAAACTGACAAGGAAAGTGTTAATGTAGTTTTCTTTTGAAATCACTGACTTTATTATTTCCAACCTGACACCAATGGCACTGTAATTAACTCCCTCCTCTAGTTCTTCTACCCTTGACTTTTAATATGCTAATTAGATTTGTGTCTTCTAGAGATGACATCATCAGGCCACAAACAGTAAAAATAGTTCCAGTTCAAGATTCAATTGTGTTGAAGATCCCTAGATCACCTTCCTCCAAAGAATCCCTAACTGCCCCCTTCTACAATCCCTTGACTAGCAGGAAGCAGTTAAATCAAGTCTTCATCCATTTGTCCCTAATAGCAGTTAGGGTTTCTACTCAGAGAGGGAGAATTGATACAGGTTTCTCCCATTCAAGTCTAGACAGGGGACCCCAGTTTCCCAGGCCTGGGCAATTTCATGAAGGAGATGCCCTGCCATTTTGCCCTGAGCTGGAAGGGTTGCATTAATTCATTTGTTAATACACTCATTAACATTGAAAAGGTGTCTCTCATCTATCAAATCCTGTCCTGGCCAAACATAATTCTCAAGACCTTATACCCCTAGACAAAGGACCCATGTGTAGACTTCCCACTTGGGTCTTTCCCTCTGCCCGAAGCTCTCATGCTTTTTACTCCTTCTATATTCCTTTCTGTCTAATAAATCCTATCTTACCACTGCTCTGTGTCTGTGGGTTAGTTCTTTGAATCCCTGAGACCAAGGACCTACTGAAGAAAGAAATTCTGATAATACTTGGTAAATTTTCAAAGTTAGGATTTGCAAGGTAATTGTGTCCACCTAATTTACCATTACAAATCTAAACAAAACTGTAGGACACATTCAGTAGGAGCTACACCTTCTTACTACTTTAAGCACAAGGAGGGATTGCTGAGTCATACAGCTTCATTCACTTCAGATAATTTCAAGATATATCAGTATTTGTCAGCAAATCCTTGTCAAATAGTGCCATCTGTGGACATGTTGTGAAAACTTATTTTTCAAGGCTACACCCCACCCACTTTAGAAATTAGCTGATATTTATTTATTATAACAATAAAATACTTATTTATTATGATGTAGGGATCACAAGGAAAACCTGCCTTTTTCTCTTTGGTTGGGTCACTGAAAGATCAACTCACAATTATGGTAGATTAATAAGAGAAAGGTTTATCCCCAAATACCGGGCACATGAAGGGAATCACAAGAATGATTACCCAATGTCTCAGTGACAAAGAGATTTATTTATTTGACTATTTTATTGTCAAATAAATTGATCCTGTTATTATTTATCTTTAACAAAATTTGTCTATGAAATTAGAGGGAGAGAAATACAGTTCAAAACTAAGAAACTTTAGTCCACTTGTTTTAGATGCCGGCCTTGTCTGCAATGCCAGCTCATGGAATGACACGTAGCTATTTAACCAAACTGATCTGTTCATAAGATTAATAGACTGGTCAAAGGGTATGGAATTATATACAGTCATCATATTTACTCCAATTTGTATTTTCTTTCTGCTTCTTAGTACTGAGATAACATGTAAAATCTGTATTTTCAATGGTATTTTCTTTCTGCTTCTTAGTCCTGAGATAAACTGTAAAATCTTTTAATTTGAAAGTAGGCACTGAAAAAAATTAAATTAAAAATATTTACCCCAAAATACATGTCTCTGACATATATTGAGATGGCTGCCTCAGAAGCAACATTACCAAATAATGCTAAAATGCCTATCCCAATCTACAGAGTACATGCCAAAAAAGACTGATTAGAGATTTGATTTGTCTCTAAGACTGATGGGAAAACCTACAAAAGCCTTAAAGTTCAACAAAGATCACTCAACTCACTAGCCCTGTGAATGCTAATAGATTTCACAACCCTGGCTTCATCTGTATGGGCTTGAAGAAGCCAGATTTGGCCTCTGTTTACTCCTTTACCCTGGAGTATTTAAGATATTTTCCAGGTCCTGCCTTCTAATAATGAACCCACTCAGACCCTTCAACAGGCCTTAGACCCTCCACCCAAGATGGCCTTCCTGCCTTTTCAAGTCCTCCAGCATATGACCTTTGATCTCTGTCATGGCACACCTGGCTGCTTTCTGAGCTACACTATGCCACACTCTGAATTACTTAAGAAGCCCCTTGCCCTGCTTCATAAAATCTACATTCATTCCAGTCAGTGACCAGGTTATCATCAGAACTTGGAGGGAAAGACCTGACCAACCACTCAAGGAAAAATGAAATGGCTCTGGGATGTCCTGCTTACAATCCCTACAGTGGTCAAATTGTCTAGATTACATCACTCCTACATCAAGTCTTATCTCCCTGAGAAAACCAACAAACATGAGCCTGACCAGTCAACTACACAACTGTGAAGAGACAAAAGTTAAGAGCTTTAATCATCGGAATGAGAAATGTATTATTCTCAGAAATCTGTATTTGTTACTGCATTTAATGTGTCCCATGTTGACTTTTCTTAACTGTGCTGCATTTTGTTCCCAGTGTAACTTTAAACCTACATCCCTCACCCAAATAAGTTCTGTCCCTGAACAAATACAGTAAATTATAATAATTTTTAAAAAGCCATTTAAAAGCTATTTCAAAGATATGAAATGTAGTAACAGGAGTGGGGAATGAAAGCACGGTGAGAATAAAATGGAGTCACTCTAGCTAGGGTGGACATGACAGCTAGTCTGATCAGCTGTAGGTCCTGCCTGACCTTCACCCCCTGTCTCCCATTCTTACTATTTTGTAAATTTAGCTCCAACCCTAAAGATGCCATCTTGAGTAGTTTACGTGGATTGATTTCAGAGATTAAATTTTGAACTAGAATATTGTAATAGGTCACTGAGTTATGTTGATTATTATTTGGAATAGGGGTTGGTGTGGTCTTTGCTTTGAACTTTTATATAAAAAACTGTAATTTTGGAAATGGAAGCACGGGACAGTCTTGAAGAAGCTACTCTCATTGTTCTCCAATGGTGGACCTATCCCCATCTCTGTAAATTGGCTGACAGTGACAGGCAGCTGGGACCCTCTTTGTCCCACAACATTCCTTTTTACTGACTCCTGGTATTTTAGATAAAGCTTAACTTTCAGCCAATTGTCAGAGAAAGAATCTTTAACCCACCTATGACCTGTGGTACCCCTTCCTTCCAGATATCCCACCTTTGGGGGCCAAACCAATGTATGTTTTCCACATATTAATTTGTGACCTCACCTTTAATTCCTGTCTCCTTAAAATTTATAAAACTAAACTGTAACACGACCACCATGAGTCCCCTTGCTCAAGGCTTCTTGGGTGTGGTTTTGAGTCATGGTCCTCAAATCTGGCTCCAAATAAAGCTCCTTAAATTATTTTTTAGAATACGGCTCTTCTTCATTGACAGGTATAAAGAATATTTTTTTGTTTCTGGTCCTTATCTTAAACATTGTTATTGTTATTAAATTTTAGGCCTTTTTAATTCTGTGAAGGCAAAAAGTGGAAACCTAATAAACACATGTATATGTAAAAATAAAAAAAAATAGTAAAAGAAAAAAAAGAATATTTTAATATTTTCAATTAAAGGCCCTTAGAGATCAATAGGCCCTTGGAAGAGGTTTCCCCTCTAACTAATTAACCAGGGTGCATCTTACAAGGGTACATGTGAAATTTACTAAATGTAGAATATAAATGTCTTAACACAATAACTAAGAAAATGCCATGAAGGATTTGTTAACCAGTTTGATGAACATATTTCAAACTGTATATAAAACCAGCACATTGTACCCCACGATTGCATTAATGTACACAGCTATGATTTAATAAAAAAAGAAAGAAAGAAAATAAAAAAAGAACAATTGACTTAACTTCCCCTCCCAGTTATCTCAATATATTGCAGGAAAAAGATCAAAAATGCCACCATAACTGGCCCAAATCATTTTAAACCCATCTCTCAGGTTAATTTACAAGTCAATTTGTTTCCTCCCCATCCTTCATGCTCCCAAATATCTATTCATCCTCCCTAGCAACCATGTATTATTATCAGTTATTACTTAATATATAATCATAACAGAGTTTCTTACATTTCTTGTTATCCCCATCCCACTAAAAGGCAGGCATAAATATATCTGGATCCAATTGGGATATTAGGTAGTCAGTCTGTGATTATCTCTGTGTGTATGACAAATGAACCTTTTCCTCTGATTAATCTGCCTTCATTGTGAGTTAATCCTTCAGGGGAAGTCTCCCCTCATTCTCTAACGTCCCATAAGCGACAACACCCAAAGTGTGTCTAGCTCTTAAAACTAAAGTCTGTTCAATTCCACACAAATAATGAATTATAAATTTATTTTCATAGGCAAAAGAAGGGAGACAGGACAGAATCAGACATTCTTCTACATAGGGGGCATCCCAGGGACATCTACGTAGCCAATGCTTTCTTCACTCCCTTTTTCTCTTCTCTTTTCATTCTATGTTATGTAAAATACAGACTTTCCTGCTTCTCACAAGAATGTAACTATTTTGTCTCAGTACTCTCAGCACCCTACCTTGTTTTTATTCTGCATGCTTTTTAAATGTTGAAATTTAAATACCCCTTTGGAAAAATGGCCACAATTTTGTCTGTAGTTCATGTTTTTCCCAGACACAGCTTCAATTTTGGCTTAAATCTCCATTGTTTGAGATTTTGCCTCAGTCACTTATCTTGGATCTACAACCAAAAGATAAGTACTTGTGATCATTAGAAATTTTCAGTTTACATAGAGAGGCAAAAGGGAAATGGAGGGAACAGAGTGGCTTAAGAGGAAAACATAGGGAAGTATTCCTGAGAAGGAATACAAAGAGACAGGCTTCAAGGGGAATAGGAGGAAACCCTGGCTTGTGGAACTATGAACACTGGAGGGCACATAGGGTCATTAACTACTCACCAGCTCTCCCCTGGAAAAGAAAAAAGAAAGTGGACGTGTGGTAACATAGTAATCAATGTCCAATAGAGGAAGACAGTAATCAATGACCAATAGAAAAGGGAAATAATGCCTGGTGGTGCGGAGAGACTAATGAAAGACTTAACAACCTATGTAAGACCTAACATACCTTCAAAGAGGTATTTATAACTCCATGATGCCCTACTGTGTGTCTCTCTCACCTCTGCTCCTTCATGAGAGGGACCCACTACAAACACTCTTTGGAAATAGTTTAAAATTTGTCTTTGTTCTTCCTAAATAAAATTTGTCTTTGTTACATTGAAACTTATGCAAGTTACTTTTACTTCCTCTTTTTTTTTTTTTTTTGCAGTTTTGGCCAGGGCCAGGCTTGAAACCACCACCCCCAGTATATGGGGCCAGCACCCTATTCCTTGAGCCACAGGCGCCACCCCCCCTTTTTTTTAAGACAAAGCCTTAGTGTGTCACCCTTGATAGAGTGCCGTAGGGTCACAGCTCACAGCATCCTCAAACTCTTGGGCTTAAACAATTCTCTTGCCTCAGCCTCCTAAGTAGCTGGGACTACAGGCACCTGCCACAACGCCTATTTTTTTTGTTGCAGGTGTTTAACTGGCTTTCGGTGTATGTGGCTGGTGCCATATCCACTGTGCTGCAGGTGATGAGCCTACTTTTACTTTCTATTCACACTGCCTGTGCTTCTCCAGTCTTATTTTCTGTTGCCACTCATTTTTGCTTTCAATTACTGCTGTGCCTCAGTTGAACTTTCTACGTCAGCTGAGTAATCAAACCAAGTTAACTAGGTTTGGGAAATCTGGACCCCCCCAAACCCCACCAGTTCCCATGTTTTCTATTCAGGAGGGAAAAGAAAATAATTGAAAAATGTTTTAAATAATCAAACAGTGTTTGGAGGTTAGTCTCCTGCCATATGATTTTATATGTTTTCATTCATTTTGTGGTGATATTTTTGTCCTATTAGGCTTTTCAATTAAAAGTCTGAACAGACCTGATGGCTCAGACTTGTAATCTTAGTACTCTTCGAGGCTGATGCAAAAGGATTGCTTGAGCCTAAGAGATTGAGGTTGCTGTCAGCTATGACACCATGGCACTTTAGCCTGGATGACAGAGTAAGACTCTGTCTCAAAAAAAGAAAGAAGGAAGGGAGAGAGAGAAAAAAAAAAGCCAGGAACCATACTCGACATTCAGCCCTCCAATATTTATTCCAGAAAAGAGCACATGCTGTTGCCTTCCTCAAATTTGTTGTGAAAGAGAAAGTATAAAGAGTCCCTTACACCCTGGCCAAGGAGGACACCTTGTAGTGCACCACTGAGTGAAATGATTAAATGTTAGATTAAATGTTATAGCCTAAGATTATAGATTATAAACTGATAAATACACTTGAAACTAACATACTCAGAAAGGTAGTCTATCTTAATGGTTAAGACCATAGCCTTAGCCTAATTTTGGTTTAAATCTTAAATCTTGGCTATAAGGTTTCATTTCCTTTCTATTGATTTTCTTGACTTCTCTAAACCTCAGTTTCTCTATTTCTGAGACGGTATATTCCATATGTTAGCAGTATCTATATACAGCATCTCTTTTTTCCCCTGCACTGACTACAAAGTAAAACTCATATTCCAGAAGCAAGATGGAGTAGGTTTACAAAACAAAATTTTTTTTTCTAAAAATCCCCATTAGATATCATTTTTCAGGTCTTACATCTTAGACACAGAAGGTCTCCTTTTAAGCTTAGCCTTGCTGGTTTGGGCCTCTCTCTTCTAGTCTCATCATTCTCCTTCATTTTCTAACCCTTTCTTAGACCAAGTAAGGTATCTCTATGTATAGGGTCTTCCAAACTCACATACCCACACTCGCCAACATACTGAACAAAGAATACATCTGTATTAATAGGCACCTTCATCAAAGGGCAGCAAAAGAGTATAATTAACACGTTTGCTGTTACACATGGATAATTGCAGTAACTACAAATCAGAGTTATTAGGGAATTAAATGAGATGCTGAATCTAAAGTGATTTGCACACTGGTATGTGTTAAAGAAATGTTAGCTATTATTATTTTGATTGCTATTACTTAGCTTATGGACTCCTCCATTGAGCACATTTCTCCACTGTCAGTTCAAATAATAATATGTGTCAGGAATTTATTGTAGCTGCTAACTTGGCATTCATTTTTAGGACTGACATAAGTTGTTTGAAACCCTTTAGTATCCTGTCACCTTTGGCCTAGTTAAAATTTCCCTTCCCCAAGGGGTTATTTGCTATATGGCCCACTTTTCCCTCATCTCATTGACCCCAAACCCAACATACCCCATAGCTGCCAACTGTAATAAAACCTAATGGCCAACACCAAAGTTATGTAAATAAGTTCTGTCTTTCATGAATATTTTCTGTAAAAAAGCCAATCCACAACACCCTCAGCTTTCCACCCCACCCCACCCCACCCCACAGGACTTTAATAAAGGCATAGTACTAAAGGTCTTCTATCTCCCTCAATCCCCACCTATTTGATATGCTCCCTGCAACCTCTGAACTTACCATCAACTTCTTATAGGTATCTGCTATCTTCTCAGGGACCTGCAAGTAATAGATTTCTTTGGTACCATGCATTTTGGTTTCACTTCCTCATTGTGTCTCAACTGACACACACCCCTAAAACTAATACCCACCCCCCTACTACATCAGGGCTATCCTAGGGAGTAGCTGTCTTGGATAATAGCCACTTTCAAAAGAAACCAAAGGGTGGTGCCTATGGCTCAAGGAGTAGGGCACCGGCCCCATATACCAGGGGTGGTGGGTTCAAGCCTGGCCCTGGCCAAAACTGCAAATAATAATAATAATCAAGAGACCAAATTAGAAAAACATCATAAAACTATGGTGAAGGTACTTGAAGTTTTATTGTAAAAATATTTTTTAGAAAAACACAAAGTTAACAAAGACAATCCTATATCTTTACCAAAGGTCCACATTGCCTAGGTCTTTGTGTTCTTGTTTCTCCCTAAATATCTACAATGTATTGGTCCTCAAGCAGTAAAATAGCTCAGGCACCATTCTTTATCTAGTGTTCTGGGGGGAAAGATATCATTATACATCTTTTGAGAGAAATGAAGTGAAACACAATACTTATTGAGCTCTTGCTTTGTGGTCAGTAAAGTACTAAATACTATGGTTGTTTAATACTCAAGAAAACTCTATGAAGTGATATTATTCCTCCATTTATAACCTTGGTCTCAGAGATGTTTATCCCTTGGTTTGTATAAAACACCACAAGACCCACACCTGCCACAACTCCCACACCATAACAAAATCTATTAAACTAGAGGGAAAAAAACATTTCAAAGGTATATACAATGTTTCAAAATATCTGGAAATATAAAGGCTTTATGAAGTGATTTTCTCATTTGCCAATGGCTTTCCTTTATTACAGACAAGTTGTCAACAGCTGTTGGATTTTTAAGGTAAATAAAATTCTCTTTGCCTCCCCTGATCCTTGTGTGTTTACATCCAGAGAGAATAGAGGAACTCAGTCCTGAGCCCCCTCCTGCCAGCAATGCATATCTGTTAACAAAAACTATGTCTGTGCTGCTTCTAGATTTCTCATTCTTTATCTATTTTCTCTTCAACTACTTCCATAAGACAGGAAGTCATGGGATCTCTGACCCTGAGTTGTCCCTGGCCAGGAACTTCTAGTTCTCTACTTCTCTTTTTAGACCTTCATCTAAAAGGGGGGTTTCACAATCCCACTCACAATACGTTCTCAACACCAATCCCTCCAACTTTTTGCCCAGGAGCATCCACGTCATATAGCTCCTCACAGAAGCAGAAGTAGCAGGTTTGAAGTATGAAGGAAAATAAGAGTTGGATTTTGGAAAGGATGAATTTGGAGTAACTGTAAGACATCTGAGTTGAGAGGTAGGTCTTAGACTCAGGTCAGAGCTCTGGATCAAAGACACAGAAATGAGAGGTGAAACTCAAGGCTAAGAGAGTAGATGAGATTATGCAGAAATGGAAGTGGCTAAGTGTGGAAGCCCAGCACTCTGGAGGCCAAGGCAAGAGGATCACTTGAGCTCGGGAGTTCAAGACCAGCCTAAGCAAGAGGGAGACCCTGCCTCTACTAAAAATAGAAAAATTAGCTGGTTGTGGTCGCACATGCCTGTAGTCCCAGCTACTTGGGAAGTTGAGGCAGGAAGATCACTACAATCTAGGAAAGAGAGAAGAGAAGAGAGGAGAGAAGAGGAGAGGAGAGGAGAGGAGAAGAAAAGGGAAGTAGATATGAAGGGAAAGGAAGAATAGAGAAGAGAAGGTATTCAGAACAGAGTTCTGGGGCCCGACTACATGGCAACAACAGGAAAAAAGAAAGGAAGAGTTGTTAGGGAAATGAGCAGAGACCAAATTTCCCATCTGTCTCTTTAGCTCTCTACTAGCTGTTGGCTTGGCAGTACTTGAAGAAGAAGGCATATAAACTCTACCATCAATAGTCTGTTTTTAACTATCTCATATGCTGACTGTTGTTTCTCTTCTAAAACTATTTCTTTTATCCTTCAGGACTCTGAAGGACAACCGGTTTTTAATTAGATCACTGGTTTTGGTCAAGCATATAATAGACAAATATAAGCCCTCATTCCCAGAATACACAGATGCTATCTATTAATGACTGTCTCTTCCTATGTGATAATTCAATCCTTAGCGTTAGCATCACCTCATTTGAACCGAGTTTGGGAGCCATTAATTATCTGAAACTGTTTTTTCCCTGGAATACTCTCTTGAGAGATATAAATAGCTATGGTCAAAAAAAAAAAAAAATGGTTCCAAGTCAAATAAATTTAGAAAAGGTTGGCTTGGCGCCTATGGCTCAAGTGGCTAGGGTGCCAGCCACATACACCAGAGAAGGCAGGTTCGAATCCAGCCTGGGCCTGCCAAGCAACAATGACAACTACAACCAAAAAATAGCCGGGCATTGTGGTGGGCACCTGTAGTCCCAGCTACTTGGGAGGCTGAGGCAAGAGAATCACTTAAGCCCAAGAGTCTGAGGTTGCTGTGAGCTGTGATGCCACAGCACTCCACCCAGGGTGACAACTTGAGACTCTGTCTCAAAAAAAAAAAAAAATTGGAAAAGGTTGAATGCTATAATATGAGTCATAAAATATACAAGTACAATAATGGCTCCGCCAAATCCTCAGGTAAAAAATAAAAGCTTTGACCAGGAGCGGTGGCTCACGCCTGTAATCCTAGCACTCTATGACGATACGGCACTCTACCCAGGGCAACTAAGTGAGACTCTGTCTCAAAAATAAAATAAAATAATAAAAGATTTAACTTCACTTACCCAAAATTTCCAAAATTATGGCCAGGTGGTAGCTCACATCACTAATCCTAGCATTCTGGGAAGCTGAGGTGGGAAGATCACTTGAGTTCAGGTGTTCAAAACCAGTCTGAGCAAGAGCAAGACCCCATCTCTACTAAAAATAGAAATATTAGCCAAGCATTGTGGTGGATACCTGTAGCTCCAGCTACTCAGGAGTCTGAGGCAAGAGGATCACTTGAACCCAAGATTTGAACTTTGCTGTGAGCTATGACACCACAGCCCTCTAGCTCAGTCAACAGAGACTCTGTGTAAAAAAAAAAAAAAAAACTTGCAAAATTTCCCTAATTATCTGATCCCAGAATCCTTTCTCACTTACTAAGTAACTAACTTACTACTTACTAGCATCCAGAGGAGAAAACCTCCACAGAGCACAAGTACTTGTCTTATCAACCTAAAGACACCTTTCTAATAGTGTCCACTAATTCACTTCTCAAACTGGGGAAACTAATCTGTATTTAAAACTGTTGTCATTTTCATGGGTATTGCTACATAGTACATCCAGCTATATAGTAGATTCAGGGGTTTATACAGGCTGAGAGCTGAGGAGGGATGGGGGAAAGTTTCCATTATGGAGGAGAGAAAACCTCACTGGCCCATATTGGAATATGATCTTTGCCTTTGGCCTCATTAATATTATTCTGTAAGCAGCTCAACGAACAGACCCAAGTGAGAATAATCACATATCTCAGCAATATGCAATTTTCTATGTTTTCAACATGGAGTTATTATTACTTAGTAGAGTAATTCTTGTTCTGGAAAATCTCTTTCCCAACTGATGGTGTTGGTTACAGAAAATATCTTACCAACACCTTTTAATTTAGCACTTGAAAAAGCAAAAATCTGTATTTTAGCTCATCTTTCTTAGGTGGCAGTATTGTCTGAATGTTTGTGTTTACCCCTACAAAATTCATATGTTGAAACCTAGTCTCCAAAGTGAAGCTATTAAGAGGTGGGCCTTTGGGAGGTGGTTAGGTCTTGAGGGTATAGCCCTCAGGAATGGGATTAGCACCCTTATTAAAGGAAGTTCATGGGAGATTGGACACTCCTTGCATCAAGTGAGGATCCAGCAAGAAGTTTCTATTTATGAATCAGGGAAAGAAAGGATCCTTAACCAGATACTGCATCTGCTGGTGCCTTAATCTTGGGCTTCCACCCTCCAGAACTGTGAGAACGAAATTTTTGTTTATCAGTAACCCAGTCTGTGGTATTTCATTATAACAACTTGATTGGACTAAGATATCTGGTATCATATTTTAAGCACATTTTGCTTTAAAGGTCTTTTTGTTTCATTCATTTTGGCTTCTAATTGCCCACAGTAAACTTGAATGGCAGACTAGGTTCCTTTCATTAGTAGCTCATGCAATTATTCAATGCAAGACATTAAACAAACCACAAGAATGTCCGATAGTCCTTTAATAATGGAAAATAGCACAGGCTAACTTTCTGAACAGTGGAGGGAATGAATGAAAAAGTACTCCATTCTTGCTATTGCATCTTCATTTATAGGCCTTTTGGCCACTCTGGAAACTTTACTGAGTCTACTTGCATTCTGTAGGGTGCTGTAATGGTTACAGCTCTAAAGTGGAGGACTGGCTTCTTGAGGGTCAAATTTTTCCCTTCTCAGAGTAAAAGCTTTTTGGACTTCACACTGCTACCCCAACTTTTTTTTATTTTGGCATGTTTTCCATATAATAAGTGAGTAGGAAGGGCCAAGAACATCTACCTGTTTGGAGAGAGACACAATTTGCCTAACTATCTGCCTAAAAGTATACAAAAAAAAAAAAAAAAAGAACTCCAAATTAAACCTCACACCTTATGCAAAAATTAATTCAAAATGTATGATGGGTTTAAATGTAAACTTTAAAACTATAAAGCTTTTCAAAAATAAAATATGAGAATATCTTTGGCACCAAAGCCTTGATGAAGAATTCTTAGACATGATACCACAAGCATAATCTATAAAAAGAAAAATTGATAAATTGGATTTCATCAAAATTAAAATCTTTTGCTCTGTGAAAGACCCTATGAAGAAGAGGGAAAGAACCTTATAGACTGGGAGAAAATATTTGCAAACCACATATTTGAAAAAAGAATGATGTCCAGAATAAAAAACTGTCAATACTCAATCAGAAAATCAGAAAATGGGCAAGACGTAAAGAGATATGCAACTGGACGGTACCTGTGGCTCAAAGAAGTAGGATGCTGGCCCCATATGCCAGAGGTGGCAGGTTCAAACCCAGCCCTGGCCAAAAACTGCCAAAAAAAAAAAAAATTAACCAGTAAGCACACAAAAAGGTGTTCAACATCACCAGCTAATAGGGAAATGTGGTTTGAAACCATGATGAGATATTATAGCATATCTTTTATAATAGCAAAACTAAAAAATAGTGATAACAGCAAATGCTTAAGAGAATACAAAGAAACTGGATAAGGCATTCATTGGTGGTGAAAATGAAAATAGTACAGGCGCTCTGGAAGATAGTTGGGCAGTTTATTATAAAACTAAACCTGCAATTACCATACAATCTAGCAACATTAATCCCAGAGAAAAGAAAAATTTATTTTTAAAAGCCTGTATATGAATATTCATAGCAGCTTTACTCATAATAGCTAAAAACTGGAATCAGTCCCTATTCCCTGCAGTAGGAAAGTGGATAAAACATCTATCCTATGGAATTCTACTCAGCAACAAAAAGGAACAAACTATTGACACATACAACATTGGATGGCTCTCAAGGGAATTATGCTGATAAAAAAAGCCAATCGCAAAAAATATAGTGTGAATCCACTTATGTAATAGTCTCAAAATGACAAAATTATAAGGCTAGAGACTATATTAGCAGTTTTCCAGGGGATAAGACTTTGTGGGGAGGAGGAGGTAATAGATGTGGCTGTAAATGTATAGCACAATGGATTCTTGTGGCAACAGAACAGTTCTGTGTGTTGATATATCTTTTTTTTTTTTTTTTTGAGACAGAGTCTCACTTTTTCACCCTGGGTAGAGTGCCATCACATCATAGTTCACAGCAACCTCAAACTCTTGGGCTTAAGTGACTCTCTTGCCTCGGCCTCCCAAGTAGCTGGGACTATAGGCACCTGCAACAAAGCCTGGATTTTTTTTTTTTTTTTTAAGAGAAGGGGTCTTGCTCCTGATCAGGCTGGTCTCAAACTCATGACCTCAAGCAATCCACCTGCCTCGGCCTCCCAGAGTGCTGGGATTACAGATGTGCACCACCATGCCTGGCTCTGAAAGAAAAAATATCTTAAGTTTTCATAAGTATTCACTATGCCCAGCCTGTGTGTTGATATATTGTTATCTATATATCTGATAAAATTGAATATAACTACACACACACACACACACACACACACACACAGAGTGTGTGCAATACAAATGCTCCTTAACTTACAACAAGGTTATGTTCCAATAAACCCATCATAAGTTGAAATTTTTATCAAGCCAAAAATGTATTTAGTATACCTAACTGATCAAATGTCATAGCTTAGCCTACCCTACCTTAAACATGCTCAGAACACTTCCATTAAGCTATAGCTGGACAAAATCATCTGGCCACACATTACCCTATGGGATATCAGTAGATTACCCTCATGATTGCATGGTAGGCTGGGAGTGGCAGCTCCCTGCCACTGCCTGGCATTGTGAGAGAATCTAGGACCACATATTGCTACCCAGGAGATCACAATTTAAAATTCAAAGTATGGTTTCAACAAAATGCAGATCACTTCTGTACCATGATAAGGTCAAAAAATTATAAGTTGAACCACCATAAGTTAGGGAACCATCTGTACTGGAGAAATCTAAATAAGCTATATAGATTGCACTAATACTGGTTTTCTAGTTTTATTGTTATACTATGGTTATGCAGTATGTTACCACTAGGGACAAGTGGATGAAGGGTACATAGGACCTCTTTCTGCATTATTTGGGAATTTTTTATTGCTATTTCAAGATAGTTGTTCTTAGATCAAAATACTTGATAATGGAATACAAGGCCCTCCTATACCTGACTACTACCTTGAGATCATGTAATATTACTCTCTGCCATGAATGACACTCCAACAGTACTGATACATTTTTAGCTCTAAAACACCACCATTTTCCCACTCCAGTTGCTTTATATTTGATTTTCCTTCTGCTTCATGCCTTTTTTCTGCCATTCCTTCTGTGGCTCACTCCTTTTCACTTTCCAGGTTTCCTCTGAGAGAATTTTCCTAGACATTCTATTTTATTTACTTACTTATTTAGAGACAAAAACTCACTATCACCCAGGCTAGAGTGCCATGGCATCAGCTTGGCTCACAGCAACCTCAAACTCCTGGGTTGACATAATCCTCCTGCCTCACTGGGTAGCTGGGACCACAGGCAGCTGCCACAAAACCCAACTAATTTTTCTATTTTTAGTAGAGACAGGGTCTTGGTCTTGCTCAGGCTGGTCTCAAACTCCTGAGCTCAAGCAATCCACCCATCTCAGCCTCCCAGAGTGCTAGGATTCCTGGCTAAACACAAACAACCAAATATATACTTTGATGGCATAACATTATTTTTCAAGATGTGCATCTATGTTTTTCTTATTTCTTTAATTATTTAGGTTTCTGTGTCTCACTAAGGTGCAAGCTCCCCGGGTTGAGGGTTGAGGTCCTGTTTGTTTTTTACAATACTCCATCATTTCATTGCATGCATATACTAGCAAAGTATTTTAAAGTTACACATTAAAGACACGCAAAAGCTATTGAAAAGCAGAATGGATGAATAGTACAGTCCAGATTGATGTCAGGGACCTACACAGCTCTCCTTCACACAGAGTAACTTTTTGCTTCTCTTAACAAGTTACCATAGCACTTAGGTGGCTAATACCAGGAGATACACAGGGCACCAGCCCCGTATACCGAGGGTGGTGGGTTCAAACCTGGCCCCAGCCAAACCGCTTTGGAGGTTTGGGAGCATTCGACAGCATTGTCTTCCATGTCAGAAATCCTTTCTTCTGCTTGCTCCATTGTGTTACTGAGGGATTCTACTGTATTTCTCAGATCTTTGAAGGCTGCAACTTCTTCTCTCAATGTGTCAAAATCTTTGATCCTTTTGTCTTTGAATTCGTTGAATTCTTGAGACATCTTTTGGGTCATCTTTTGGATTACTTCCTGAAATTCTAATTCCACCCTTTCCTCCATTCTGCTGATCTTATTTGCTATTCAGATTCTGAATTTGATTTCTGACATCTCGGTTTTCCCTGCACTTTCTTCTAGTATTTTTATAGTTTCATGCCTGAAGTTTAAATCTTTAATCCAGTGTGAGTCTAGCTTTGTTAGTGGTGAAAGGTGTGGGTTCAATTTCAGTCTTCTACAGGTTGCCAGCCAGGTCTCCCAGCACCATTTGTTAAATAGGGAGTCTTTGCCCCAGTGAATGGTTTTAATTGGCTTATCAAAGATCAAATAGCGGTAAGTAGTTGGGTTCATCTCTTGGTTCTCTATTCTATTCCAAACATCTACCTCTCTCTTTTTGTGCCAGTACCATGCTGTTTTGATCACTATCGATTTATAGTACAGTCTCAGGTTTGGTAGCTTGATTCCTCCTGGTTTGTTTTTATTTCTAAGTAATGTCTTGGCTATTTGAGGGTTTTTTTTGATTCCATATATAATTGAGAATTATTTTTTCAAGAGGTTTAAAATATGACAATGGAGCTTTAATAGGAATTGTATTAAAATTGTATATTGCTTTGGGTAGTATGGAAATTTTAACAATGTTGATTCTTACCAGCCATGAGCATGGTATTTTTTTCCATTTGTTGACATGTTGAGCGATTTCTTTTCTTAGAGTTTCATAGTTTTCTTTATAGAGATGGTCACATCCTTTGTTAGGTAGACTCCCAAATATTTCATCTTCTTTGACTCTACTGTGAAAGGAATAGAGTCTTTGACTGTTTTTTCGGCTTGGTTGTTGTTGGTGTATA
>CAUYRH010068408.1:0-14364 GCA_963574655.1 Perodicticus potto
CATTGCCAAGGAATTCAATGCCTGGAACTTCGTAACTGGCAACTGAAAGGACAAATACAGAGGTGGTCATGTGCAGAGAGATAGTAGAGAGTGAAACAGACTCGAGCTTGATTCTGAGGACCTTCCCCTCTTGGAAGGACAGGAGAGAGGAGCTGCTATGGAAGCAGAGGTGGAATCCCTTACATTAGAAGGACAGGGAGAATGGCAATAATGAGGTCTTTAAGGAAATAAATGCACTCCGAAGAAGAATCAGTGGACTTGTGGAAATGTGGATTGAAGCTGTCCACTCTATCAGGAAGAAAGACAGCACAGTGAGAGGTGCTTTGGTGGAAGTAATCAGTGGAAACAATACCGGAGTAGGTGGAGAAGTGAAATGAGAAACGAGAAATCAATGCCACGTATGCAGAAAATGTTACAATTATGGGAGGGTTGCCTTTCCAAAGGATGAGAGAAATCAAGTTGAACCTGGAAAAGAATGAGGGGGATTTCATATTTGCATAGTTTTTCATTCTATAAAGTACGTATATCTCTGGAAAGACTATGTGGTTTTGATATATTGGCAAACCATATCCAGCTGCTTAACATAGTGTATTCATTTCAATCATAACATAATAAATATCTCCCCAAAATACTGGGTGATCAGTTTTGCACGATGTTGACTATCAGGGAAACTGACAAACTTCCTTCATAAAATAAAATTGGGAAACCGGATCAGACAATCTCTTTGTCGTTAATAAGGTAAAGAAGGAAAACATTGGGCAAACTGCCTGAACCTACTACTGAACCAAAGAAATGAAGACCGGGCAAGAAAGAGTAGTCTAAAATAGAGAAGTAAAGAGAGATTGGACAGTTCTTGCAGAAATTCACAATATCAACCTTACAGCATCATATGGATCAGAAATAACAACAAAGAGTTCTACCTTGCAATTCCGTTCTGCTTACGTGAAAACATGATGATGCTCAGAAACCCACGTCATCTCTCTGACGCTTGGTTTCCTCGTAAAGGATAAAGGTGTTCTATCGTTTATTTGTGAATCTTCAATGAATAAATGGATTTCAAAGCATTTAACACAACATTCTCCATTGAGGAAAGAGTCATTAACAAGGTCTGGTAGGTGTTTCCCTATTTTTCTCCACAGTGCTCTAGATGGGAATTTTACTCATCTTTCTATAAAGCTCATAGAAACTGTGGCCTCCCATTGAGGTAACTAAGTTCCAAAGGAGGCAGCCTTAAAATCAAATTTTGTAACAAATGGTATAGAGAGGCTCCCAAATCATCACTCCCCTTTTCAAACACATGTCCTCTCTATACTCAGAAATTGATGGCTTGTATTGTTCTAACTGTGGCCACCCATAGGAAAAATATGAACTCCATTTTAGGTACAAATTAGGTGGTGATTTATTTACACCTGAGCAGGCGGGTCGCTGCCCCAAAGGGAAAACAGCCCAAATCAGGTGGTGATTTATCTCATCTGCCAAAGGGCAAACGGCCCCTAAGTGCAGTACAGGCTGATTTTTATACCACTTTTGTGCTGATGTGGCAAAGCAAGCATGTACAAAAGGGAAACGTGGCTGGTTATAGAGCGGGGTTACAGTACATCACAGCAGTTAGTATGGGATGGGGCTATAGTCAGGGCTGGCACAGCCAGTTGCATCGTAGCAATTGGCACGAGGACTAACTTAGCTTGGGTGACTCAGTAGCTTGGGAAACGCTGCTTGAGTGAGTTTTCACCATTGTTTAGCTGTGGGACTTGCAGACCTTCCTTGTTCTATTCAGAAACCAAGGCTGAGACAGGCTAAGACAGACTCGGGTCCTTTGCAGGCTGTTGGCCTACAAAAGTATGAGTGCCTGAAAGTGGGGAATATCGTCTAGGCGGAAATTCAGAAGATATGCAATATCTAATGCTGAGTCTAGCTCCTGGCACATGCCTATCCTCATTCTCACTCAGCATTTCATAATACACCCTCCTAGCACATGGGTTTCCTGCCTCACCAGGCAGAAACCCCACAGGACCCTGGTCATTCACTGCCTTCATCTTCCTGACCATGCACACAGAGCTGCTTTCTGTTCTGCTGTCGTTCGGACTTCGTGGTTTCCCTAAAGAGCAGAAAACCACAAGTAGAAAGCAGAGCTGACAGAGAACACCAATGCTCTGTAGTAACATCTGCAACACAGGTGTTCCAGGATTTCCGCTGCCTATGACATCATGGTAGCTGTAGCTAAAAGGAAAGAGAAAGCAGGGTCCAGCCCTTGTGTGGGCACTTGTAGACCTCCCATGGGAAGACAGCCCCCTGGTGGCCAGGAGTGACCAGTGTGGCCACTAAACCAGACCTGGTTTCAGATCTAGGCAGAAAGCTCAGCACTTCCTGGGGATTTTTCTTTCTGCTGCAAAAAGCCTACACCTCAGCAAGAACAGATGCTATGTGTCATCGCCTGTTTCCTTACTCCTGCACTATGACAAAGAGAACGAGTGTGTGGCCTGGGGCGTGACATGGTGTCCTTGGAATTGGAGTCTAGGAAGAGAGAGACATGTAGTTGCTGCCTATAGCAGGTTGTGTAGACTAGGGTGCCCACCCGAGCATCACACCCTTCCCCTGCTGAAGGTTCCAGGCAACAGGCAGAGCTGCCAATCTGGTGTGAAACTCAATGCCATCCAGGAGAAGCTCCTGATTCAGAGTGGAATTCTCCTTTGTGAAGTATTTTGTTCCCTTGCACATTGCTCTCAAAGGGTGAAGTCAGAAAGAACCCGTCCTAATATTGTTTACATGATTTGTCCATTTTTAATTGTAATGCTTTTTTTCTTTTGAGATGTTCAAGTTTCTTATATGTCCTCAATATTTATTCCCTGTCAGATGGGCAGTTTCCAAATGTTTTCCCCATGCTTGTCTTTTGAGTCTGTTCATTTCTTACTTTGCAGTGCAGAAAGAAGGATTTGGGCTCAAAATAATTCCATTTATGTAATTTTGGTTTTGTTACCTGTGCCTTCCAGGTGTGACTCATAAACTCTTCTCCCAGACCAATGTCTGGAGTAGTTCCCTGAATGTTTTCTTCTAGTAGGATTGTTTTTGGTGTCTGAGGTTCATGGTTCTTATCTGGGTTCACTGGTTTTTATGGAGGGGGTCTAGTTTCACTCTTCTGCATATGGATATTCAGTTTCCTCAGTACTATTCACTGACAAGACTCCTTTTCACAATGAGTGTTCTTGGCACCTTTATTCAAAATCAGTCAGCTGTAGATCCAGTTTCTCCATTATGTTCCATCGGTCTGTGCACCTATTAGTAAATAGCAGTGCCACGCCATTTTGCTTAAGACAGCTTTGCTGGATATGTTGTAGTCTAGTAGTGTGATCCCTCCAGCTTACTTCCTGTTGCTCAGGATTGCTTTGGCTCCTCATGGCCTTTTGTGGTTCCATAGAGATGTTGTTTTTGTTTTCTTCCTATTTATGTGAAGACTGTCATTGGTATTTTAGTAGAAATTGAAGTGAATTTGTAGCTTGGTTTGAGTTATACTGTCATTTAAACAACACAATTCTTTTTTTTTGTTTTTTGTTTTTGGCTGGGACTTGGTTTGAATCGGCCACCTCTGGCAT
Organism: Perodicticus potto; assembly: GCA_963574655.1. Lineage (NCBI taxonomy): Eukaryota > Metazoa > Chordata > Mammalia > Primates > Lorisidae > Perodicticus > Perodicticus potto. The sequence goes on from CAUYRH010068408.1 coordinate 3,591, forward strand.
ATGGGGCTGGCGCCCTACTCCTTTGAGACAAAGGCACCACCCTTAACAATACAATTCTTAGATTGACAACCATGGGCTGCCTTTCTGTTTGTTTGTCTTCCCTGCTATTTCTTTTCTCAGTATTTTGTGCTTTTTGCTGTAAAAGGTTTCCATCTTGTTGGTTGCATTTATTCCTGAGTACATCATTTCATTTTTGTTCCCATTACAAATGGGGTGCCTCTTGATTTCTTTGGCAGTAACTTTGTTATTTTTTCATGAACCAAAATCAAAAATCTAAGTACACTGAAATAAATGTTAAAGATTGAAATTTTAGTAGACTTTAGTCTACTTGAAGAATTTTCCTGTATTGCATTACAATGAGTACTATAATATACATATTTTTATAATTTTACAATTATTTATGTTATTTGGCACATTACAATTTATCTAAGTAAATAAATTAGATTAAAGTCACTGACCAAACCTAGTCATGAAGCTAAGTTAAAAGTCAATAGTTCGTAAACAGAAATACTGCATTTCAACTTAAAACTTTCATTTGTAGTACATTTTCAACCCTGCATTGAATATAGAGATTCAACTCTATACCATTCATTCTATAAAAAGTAGAGAAATACATAGACTACATACATAGAGATGCAGTTTACCTGTATGCAACGTTTACAGACCTTCAATTAAAAATAATCTTAAAAGGCTGACTGGTCAAGGAGTGGGGAAACAATAGTGAAAAGAACATGAAAATAATTTGGGTGAGAAAATGCCCTAAACCCAAGTAGAGGGTGCATAAAGAAAGCAAAAACAGGATTAGAAAGTAAAGTGGGGACATCCAAAAAGCAGACAGTAGTTATGTTCCCTATTTAAGATCAAGGCCCAAAGCAACATCCTCAGAGAACATAGAGACCAAGGCTCAGGGTCACCCAGCAGCATCTTCAACATCCACAATGGCCTTGCCCTTCTCTGTCCTGATGACCCTGGGGGTGGTGCTCAGTGGCCCGTCCATCTGCTCTCTGGGCTGTGATCTGCCTCAGTCCCACAGCTTGGCCAACAGGAGGGCCTTGATTCCCCTGATACAAATGAGGAGCATCTCTCCTTTCTCCTGCCTGAAGGACAGGAGTGACTTCAGATTCCCCCAGGAGGACTTGCATGGCAAGCAGATTCAGAAGGCTCAAGTTGTCTCTGTCCTCCATGAGATGACCCGGCAGACCTTCAACCTCTTCAGCACAAACGACTCATCTGAGGCTTGGAATAAGACCCTCCTGGACCAGCTCAGCACTGGCCTCTATCGGCAGCTGAATGAGCTGGAAGCCTGTCTGATGTCAGAGGAGGGAGTGGAAGAGACCGCCCCGATGAATGAGGACTCCACGCTGGCCGTGAGGAGCTACTTCCAAAGAATCACTCTCTACCTGAAAGAGAAGAAATACAGCCCCTGTGCCTGGGAGGTCGTCAGAGCAGAAATCCTGAGATCCTTTTCTGCAACAACAAGCTTGCGAGAAAGATTAAGGAGAGGGGAATGAGACTGTCCCAACGTGACAACCATTCCATTGACGCTGTCACTGTCTCACTCTTTCATGAGTTCTGCCATTTCAAAACTCTCAATTTTGATATACCCAATGGTTATTGAATCAAATGTTTCCAGTATTTTCTGGAATGTCAGGCAATATTGTCTTCAATTTTATAGGTACTAGCCACTTACACATGACCTTGATGGTGGATCTATTTATTGTTCATTTAAATATCTATGTATTCAACTATTTATAAGATTTAAGTTATCTTTGTTCAAAAAATAAAGTGCAACTTTATGATGTTAATATAATAAAATATGTTCTCTATATTTAGTCAACTTATTAATTTGATTTGTTCATGAAATATTTACTACAGAAAACTTCTTGTATTTGTTTATTCTTTTAAAATGTAACTCCAAGCTTGATTATGAAACATGATTAAGGAATGCATTGTACAATTCTTTTGCCTGTCATTGTTATATTCAGGATGTCTGTAAAGATTAGTCAAAGGTAAGCTACTGCTGTCTGATTCATTCAGTATATAAGGGTGAACATAACAAATATAGTTCTTACTCTATTGCACCTTTGATTCTTGTAGGGAAAGTAACCTAAAAACAATAGCCAATTCATGTGGATTAAGTAAATGTTATAATGAGGAGAATGAAAGACTGGTACAATCCTCTCAGAAGAAGGTAGACTACGATATGCCAGGAAATAAAAAATAAAAGGAGTGATATTCTTTATAAATTGACAGTTAAATATCTAAATGAAAATGTCTGTTACCATTTGGGGATGCATGAGTTTGCCATTTCCAAGGAATTCAATGCCTGGAACTTCATAACTGGCAACTGAAAGGACAAATACAGAGGTGGTCATGTGCAGAGAGATAGTAGAGAGTGAAACAGACTCAAGCTTGATTCTGAGGACCTTCCCCTCTTGGAAGGACAAGGGAGAGGAGGTGCTATGGAAACAGAGGTGGAATATCTTACATTACAAGGACAGGGAGAATGGCAATAACGAGGTCTTTAAGGAAATAAATGCACTTAGAAGAAGAATCAGTGGACTTACGGAAATGTGGATTGAAGATGTCCACTCTATCAGCTAAACAGACAGCACAGTGAGAGGTGTTTTGGTGGAAGTAATCAGTGGAAACCATACTGGACTAGGTGGAAAAGTGAAATGAGAAATCAGTGCCACATATACAGAAAATGTTACAGTTATGGGAATGTTGCCCTTGAAATGGATGGGAGAAATCAGGTTGAACCTGGAAAAGAATTAGGATGATTTTGTATCTGCACAGTTTTTCATTCTATAAAGCACATATATCTCTAGATAGATTTTGTGGTTTTGATATATTAGCAAACCATATCCATATTTTTAATGTATTTTATTCATTTCAATCATAACATAATAAATTATTCCCAATGATACCAGATCATCAGTTTTGCATGATGTTGACTATCAGGGAAACTGACAAACTTCCTTCATAAAATAAAATTGGGAAACTGGATCAGACAATCTCTTTCTCATTAATAAGGTGAAGAAGGAAAACATTGGGCAAAACCACCTGAAACTACTACTGAACCAAAGAAATGCAGACAGAGCAAGAAAGAATAGTCTATAATCAAAAAGTAAAGAGAGATTGGGCAGTTCTTGCAGAAATTTACAATGTCAACCTTACAGCATCATATGAATTACAAATAACAACAAACCTCCCGATTCTGAGTGCATAGTCTCCTATGTGACGTATTTTGCCCCCTTGCACATTGCACTCCAAGGGTGAAGTCAGAAAGAACCCGTCCTAATATTGTTTACATGATTTGTCCATTTTTAATCATAACTTCTCTTCTAAATGGAAATGAAACATACCTGTGTATACTATTCATTTGCAGATTCTCATATCTGGCACAATTATTCCTTCCTTCATTATTCTCAATCCCATTCTTCACTTACATATCACAAAGGTTTCCTTCCTTTTCATCTGAAAATCCCTTCTTCACCTTCCTCTTGATTCCTCATTAACCTGCATTGCTCGTATGAACAGCTGTTTGCTGTTCCCTGGAGGGATTTCTTCATCATTTTTTCCTTAAATATAGAAAGCCACTGTTAAAAGCAGAAGTTTGAATGAAATAGTTTATAGAAACTCTTAAATAAATGACCTTTTAGTATTCTTACAATAAATATTTCCGGTGGTGAACGAATTTTACTGTTAATAATGATATAATAGTAGCTGTAGCAAAAAGGAAATATAGGCAGTGCCCTAGTTCTAAATATCCCCCTGACATATCACTCATACTTATGAATGGAGACTATTATAGGTAATAGGTAAATGTACCTGTTCCAATTTACATCCAAATTTAACAGAACTTATCTTGTTCCTAACCTGGGGATTACCTTTAAAAGACTGGTTTCATATCAGGAACAATGAAAACAGTTACATGGGAAGATCGCCACCTACTGGCCACAGTGGACAAAAACAGCAGCCAAGCTGTGGAGAGCCAGCCTTTCTGTTTCTGCAGAAGTTCACTCTTTGGCCGGAGATTTTCTTTCCTTCAGAGGATTTCTCCTGGAAAGAATTGACCACAGTACTAGAACAAGTCCATTTCCTTAACTTTTATGTCTTAGACAGGAAAAGTACTCCCAGAGTCAGGCCATTTCCTCTTTCGACAATGGGCAGCTATGCGGGGAAAGTGTCAGAAAGCGTCCCTTGCCCCTAGCCTGCTGGGCCTTCCAGAGCCTCCTAACTCATCAGTCCCTTCTATGCCAAACCAATTTGGGCTGGCAACTGCAAGGGATATCAGAAGGAAGTTCCTGTTTGATGGTGCCTTAATTCTTTTTTTAAGAGTTTTACAAATTGATGTCTATTATCAGGTTATGTGCCTTGACTTTACAATCAGGAAAATATTCTCATTCTCATTCTCACTTTGAATAACAAAGGAACTTGCATCACTTTCACCTCAATTCAGTAGTTAAGACAGGTGGAACATAAGCAAAGGAATTTCAGAGAACATGTGATTGGCAGTTGACATCTAGGGACTATTTGGGTGGAACTGAGAAACATTGAGGTAAATAGCATGACACTGTAATTATAGCAGCTAATTAGAAGCATGTATGAACTGCCTAAGTGTGAATTGCTCAAGTAGCAGGGAGGAACTTAAGTTTTGCAAGGATCTCTCAAATGTCTGTCTCAGTTTAAAGACAGTCTTCTCTCTTATGGATGGGATAGAAGGCCCTAATATAACATTAAAGGATTTTTGTCCCTTACCTGTTTCCCTCCTCTACTGCTAATAAGGGAAGCAGTTTAGAAACAGGGCCACAAAGACATTTTTCAGTAACCAGGCACTGTACTTATGATTTCCTAATGCTTTTCAAATATTGTGACTCCTTTCATTCTTTGTTATGCTTTTTTGTTTTGTAATCTAACTTTTGAAATTACCTTTTCAGGGTGCTGAAAAGTTCTGATTTAGCTGATTATTGTCACATTGCCCTGGAAATCTTTCTAGCCATATATTGTTTCATATACTGAATTATTAACTTATTATACTTATTATATCTTCTATCGTATTGGGGACTGAGCAGTAGCTCTGAAGGGACTTGGACAGGGATTGTAGTGGGTTCTGTGAGTGCTGAGCTGCCCAACCTGCCTGTGTCTGGCTGAGGAGTCAGACTTTATTCTCCATCCCCACCTCAGCTGAGGAACATCTAGTCCATCTAAGAAGGGGCACAAGGAGGCATAGTTCACTGCCCCAGTGCCTAGGGAGACATGAAGAGGGATCACCTTGCAGTGCCAGCTGGAGACAGCCAAGGTTTTCCAGCCTCAGGCAAGAGTATGAATGTGGCCCCTCCCAGACACTTTCTGTCCTGTGATTCATGAGCTACAGGGGTCAAAACCCACTGATGTCCAGTCTGCTACCAAAATATATGAAATTGAGCAAGCCTTACCCAGACATCTACACCCACAGATCTAGGAACGAATCCAGGAGGTCATTTGTACCTCTGATTAGATGCTTCCACTTCTGATTCCTGAAGAGACTGTACCAGGTAAATGAAACTCCCCTACTAAAAAACCAGATTACACATCATGAATTTGAGAGAGTTGAAGAACCAGAAGCAGAAAAATGAGAAAAATGGTGTGACCCCCTTGCCTTAAAATTCCTTTAATTTTTCTTACTTCATCATGACTTAGAAAGTAATGCAATCTTGCCCAGTAAACCACCTTGTGAAAAGAAATATCATGGGGGCAGAGTAAGATGGCAGATGAGAAGAATCATTTGGCTGAGCTCTCATAGAAGGACCAGGGAAAAAGAGAGAACCCAAGCATACATGGTGCAGGGACCTTACCCAGAGTTATGGCTAGGGAGCACAGACAGGAGGTGGTAAGCTGACTACAGCATATGATCTACTGATGAATAAGGCAAGTGAATGCAACTGGCTGGGATCAACTGTCCCCCCACAGAGGTCTAGGATGAGAGGAAGCCTTTCCAGAGTTTTCAGTTGTTGGAGGAAGCTGCCTGTTAGGTGGAAATCTTGGAAAAGTGAGTGTATAGCAACCTGATTTTTATGCCAGTTGGAGTGTATTTGCCATAGGTTTGGTGGCTGGCAAGGCAGGTATAATTAGAAGGTCTTGGTGGATGGGGGCTGCCATTATGGGAAAGTCATGAGAAGGTCTTAGCAGGGGCAGGGGCCTAAAGTATGGCAATCTTAATTCCACCCGCAGGATCAGAACTCTGCTCTTGGGACAGGCTGAGGGACTCTGGCACCTCATGGGAACTGGAGTCAGGGGACAATGTGAGACCTTCCCCTGAAGGATTCTTGTGACCTTTAAGATGCCAACCTGGCAGGGTTGAAGTAGACACAATCAGGTGATCACTGAAGGCAACTAAGTTTGGAATAAGGATCATAGAGTTTGCTGGATGTGCAGTCTGTCTCCAAAACAACCCACAGCACCACCTGGGGTCCTGGCAACATATTAAAACACTGTCATCAAGAGCAAGGACTTCTGTTTATTTGGCCATGAGGAAGGATTTGGCTTGGCTCAGGCTGAGACCATTTCAAAACCTAAACTCTGAGACAAGGCAATTTGGAGTAAAGGAGGCAGTGAGAAGGAAAAATGAGGATAAAGAGATGAACAAGAAAAAAGAACACGTGAGGAAAAGCCTAGAGAAAAATTCAGGCAACATGAAAAACCAAAACAGAGAAACTCCACAAGGGACCATGAAGCAGCTACTGCAGAAGACTCCACTTATAAAGTATTAATGGACTTGACAGAAAAGGAATTTAAAATATGGATGATAAAGACAACAAGTAATGGACAAGAAAAGGGAAAGACAAAACCAAAAGTCAGATGATATATACATAGAATATAGAAAAGATATGGCAGAGTTTAAGGAAATGAAGGAGACAAACAGGGAATGTAAGAAGCAGTAGAAAGTATAAAAAATAGGTTACACTACGGAGAAGAAAGAACCTCAGAGCTAGAGAATAAAGTTTTTCAGTTAACCCAGATAGTTAAGGAGGCAAAAAAGAACAGAGAGAAAGCAAAACAGGCACTGAGAGAACAATGAGGCTCCATGAAGCATTCAAACATACAAATAATAGGGATTCCTAAAGGGGAAGAAGATTGTCCCAAAGGAATGGAAGCCCTACTGAAGACTATTATAAATGAAAACTTCCCAAGTTTTACTAAAGACCCCAACACACTCCTTTCAAATGAATATCAGACCCCAGGTCATCTCAACTCAAACAAAGCCTCTCCAAGATACCTTGTAATGAACCTGTGCAAAGTCAAGATAAAAGAAAAAATTCTTCAAGCAGCCGAGAGTAAACACCAATTGACGACAGCAGACTTTTCAACTGAAACCTTACAAGCCAGAAAAGCATGGTCATCCACCTTCAACATTCTTAAAACAATTTTTAGCCCATAATTCTGTATCCTGCCAAACTAAGCTTCAAAACTGATGGCGAAATCAAATCCCTTGCAGATATACAAGCACTGAGGAAATTCACTACAAGACCAGCTCTCCAGGAAATACTTAGACCCATTCTACACACAGGCCATCACAATGGACCACCAGCAAAGTAAACATGCAGAAGCTAAAGGTCAAAACTTAGCTTCCACAATGGCACAAAGGATAAAACTTTCACAAAATAAGATGAATAGAATTCCATCACACTCATCAATTCCCTCAATAAATGTCAATGGACTGAGTTCTTCACTGAAGAGGCACAGGCTGGCTGATTGGATAAAAAAGTATATGCCATACATATGCTGCCTCCAGGAGACACAGCTGGCCTTAAAGGACAAATCAAGATTCAGGATTAAGGGTTAGAAACCTATATTTTAAGAAAATAGAAATCAGAAGAAACGAATGGTTGCAATCTTACTTTCAGATATAAGTGGATTTAAAGCAACTGAAGTTAAGAAAGATAAAGATGAACACTATATACTGGTCAAAGAAATAATACAATAAGATGACATTTCAATTTTAAACATTTATGCATCCAACTTAAATGCTCCCAAATTTATGAAACAGTCCTTGAAGGGTCTAAGCAATATTATATTTTATAACACCATAATAATAATAAGACTTTAACACCACTCTGACAGAACTGGACAGATCCTCTGAACAGAAACTAAACAAAGATACAAAGGACTTAAATGTGACCTGAGAACAAATGTAATTATTAGGCATACAGAACACACCATCCCAAAGCTAAAGAATACACATTTTTCTCATCAGCTCGTGGTATGTACTCCAAAATAGACCACAACCTAGGATACAAATCAAAACTCTGCAAAATTAAAAGAATAGAAATTATACCTTGCATCCTCTTAGAACAAAAGGCAATAAAGGTGGAACTCAACTCCAACTCCTTCATCCCCACACAGACTTGGAAATTAAACAACCTTATGCTGAATGATAGTTGGGTTCAGGAAGAGATAAAAGAGGAAATTGTTAAATTCTTCAAACATAGCAACAATGAAGATGCAAATTACCAAAACCTGTGGAATACAGCAAAAGTAGTCTTAAGAGGGAGAGTTATCTCATTAGATGCCCACATTCTAAAAAAAAGAAAGAAAGAAAGAAAAAGAGAGAACATCAATAAACTCACAAATCAACTTACAGAATAACAATCTAATCTCAAACCCAGCACTCCAAGAAAGAAATAGAAAAGAAGAAAAGAAATAACCAAAATTAAAGAGATTAATGAAATTGAAAACAAAGGAGTCATTCAGAAAATTAATAAAACAAAAAGTTGGCTTTCCAAAAAAAAACTTAAAATCAATAAATGTTTGGCTAGGTTAACTAGAAATAGAAAAGTCAAATCTGTAATAAACTCAATCAGAAACAATAAAGGGAAAATATAAGATGCCACAAAAATACAAAAGATTATCTCTGATTACTTCAAGAAACTCTATGCCCAGAAATTTTACAATGTGGGTTAAATGGATAAATACCTGGAATCACATCCTCTCTCTAAACTTAACCAAGAAAAAATAGATCTCTTGAACAGATCAATTTCAAGAACTGAGATCAAATAAACAATACAAAATCTTGGGGGAGGGGAGAAAATGGCTGACTAGTTGCAATGCTAGGCAGAAGCTCCTGACCAGAGGGAGAAAAACTGGACAGAATTGGACTCTATGAAACAAAAAGTGGGAAGCTGAGCCAAGAAAGAAGTTCAGCAAGCTATGACTTCAAGTAAACAAATTACAGGTACAAAGCCTATCACCTAAAGGATGAGAGACTCATCCCCTAAGCTGGAGGCTTACTTTGGGCTCTTGCAAGTGAGCAGGGTACAAAGGACTTCTCATTTTATTTCACTGGAGAGAGCCGCAAAACACTGTGTCTCTTTCTCCCAGTGGGAGGTCCCACTTATGAATCTAGACACCACCCCGCCCAGCATAAAATTGAACAAATATTTTCCCTGCAATCCTGAACTTCCAGTCCACCCTTCCCCTCTCACATGGTGTTGTGAAGTTCTGCCCACTGCAGAGCCCAGAACATTTGGTCTATTCCTGAGAGATCTGGGCATAGTGTGGACTGCAGAACATAAGCACAGAATCTGTGACTCATGGGGAAGAAGGAAGACATGGGAATAAAGGGAATAAAGAGACACATGGCAGGAGGAGGAGCAGTTCCCTGGTTATGAGTATGCCTGGTCAGCGGTGGGGTTGACCCTTGGTTCTGGCTGTGTCTGGCAGGAGGGCATGTAGAAACCCTGGCTCTGATGGTGCCCGCAAGTGGGGGAGTTGACTGAGCTCAGAGGGTGGTGGCATGGTCCCCAGCTCCAACTGAACAGTGAGCAGAGACACAGACTCCAGTGTGGCCTAAGTCCAGTGGTCAGGGGTGAGGATTCCTGGCTCCAGCTGAGCCATGAGAAGAAGCTCCCCAAGTGTGAACTAAGCCCTGCAGAGGGGGCATGGTCCCCCGGCTCCAACTGAGCCAGAGACCAGAAATGCAGATGCCAGTGTGGACCAAGTCCAGCAGGTTGGGACATGGACCCTGGATCCACCTGAGTAGGTGAGAAGAAGAATAGATGTCCAGTGAAAACTGAGTCCAGTGGTGGGGTCCCTGACCCCCAGGTTGACTGTGCCCACAGGGCGGGGGCGCTGACTCCCAAATGGGACTTTGACAGGCAATTGGCAGCTCATCAGAGGGGACTGGATGCCATACCCTCAGGGTTGCGGGACAGAATTCACTGTGGATTTCTATCCACAGTTGGAGACACTTGTATCCCTCTCTGTTGAGCAGGATTTATACTACCCAAGACAATTTGATTGGAACTTGTGTCTGGGGTTGTCCACCAAGGTACATTCTGAGGTTGACCTTTGAAATTCTGCAGTAGAAAAGAACTGGATGGTGCAAGTGGGGTGCCACAGCTGTCTGTATCTCTCCCCAGCTGAGATTTAAACCTAATACCATGACTTCATAAGATAAGGTAGAGGTTGGCTGATTTCAAAATAGGGCCAGCTTGTGCTATCTCACCAGGTAGGTTCTCAGAGTTTCCAGCCAAAACTCTGAAAGAGGGCCTTTGTAAAGTTGTAGGGGATAAGCCACAATTACACAGCCTAGTGCTTTGGTAAGGGGCTGATTAACCTGGAACCCCAATTCAATCTCACCCTATCAGTTGTTTTTGTTTTTGTTTTAAATTTTTATTAAATCATAATTGTGTACATTGGTGCAATCATGGGGCACAATGTGCTGACTTCATATACAATCTGAAATATTTTCATTGAACTATTTAACATAGCCTTCATGGCCTTTTAATCA
>CAUYRH010068410.1:0-16803 GCA_963574655.1 Perodicticus potto
TAAAGTTTATTTTTAACAAAAAAACACATGCATATAGTTTGAAAGAGCCAAATAGTTTAGGAAGGTTGCTAATGAGCACTAATCACTTGCTTCACCTTCTTCCGAAAACTACTTTCAACTCTTTTGTTTCTTCTGATATTTGCCCACATATTGCTAACTAATCAACTTTTGCTGTTTCTCTATTTTCTTTTTAAAATATTATCTACTGATTTCAATTATGAACAATGAGGATTCAAATCTCGTACAACCCCCAAGAACCACCACACACATACACCATTTCCCTGAAATAGTTACATAACAATTTTTATACTTAAAATAATATTTGTCATCTACTTTGAATTATCAAAACATAAACATTATTCACACACAAGCCATGTAGTTTACTATAATTATAGTTCCTTTCCTGAACAGCTTTTTGTTTTTCCAAGAGTTAATGACATCCTTGCTTTCTAAAATCTATTTTCTATGTATCTACCATTAATTTATCCCCAAATTCTCTATTACATTTATGAATTTCCTGTGAATATATTTAAACATGCCAGATAATCTATCCTTTCTATCCTATTTTTTTTTCTTAAAGACGTCTGGGGTCCCCAGTCTTATTATGCCAAGTTAGACTGTGTTTCTATTGTAACCCACTGCCCAGCAAAAATCCTCAGGTGTCTCTTCACTGGCATCCCAAGAATTCTATTTGCTTCCTTCTGGTATTCCATCATCTACTTAATGTCTTCTTTTTTAGATTATTTCTTCTTAATCAGCATAGGGCAGTGATTTTCAACTGATGTGCCACGAGAGGATCTTGGTGTGCCATGAAAATTTTTAAAGATCATTATTTTCAAAAGAAGTTCAAAGCACAGTGTTTTCTTTTCTTTGTTCTTTTAAGTCTTTTTGTTGTTGCTGTTTTGATCAATGTAACTAAAGTGTGCCACAGAAGTTTAACTACAGGTTCAAGTGTGCCATGAGATAAAAACGGTTGAAAAATACTGATATACAGGCAAGGCAGGTAAATTTTTTTTTTTGAGACAGAGCCTCAAGCTGTCACCCTGGATAGAGTGCTGTGGCATCACAGCTTACAGCAACCTCCAATTCCTGGGCTCAAGCGAGTCTCTTGCCTCTGCCTCCAAAGTAGCTGGGACTACAGGCACCCGCCACAATGCCTGGACATTTTTTGGTTGCAGCCATTATTGTTGTTTGGCAGACCCGGCCTGGATTCGAACCCGCCAGCTCAGGTGTACGTGGCTGGCGCCTGAGCCTGTTGAGCCACAGGCGCCGAGCCAAGGCAGGTAAATTCTACTGTCATGCTTAAGCAAGAGTTTGACTGAACATAAATTTCTACACTGGAAATCATTTTTACTCCGCATCTATTGTCTTCTAATTTCCAGAGCTTCTACTGGGAAAGCTAATGCTATTCATATTGGGACTGCTTTCCTCTCTCAAATGTTTAATCCTTATTTATATGAAATTTATGCCATATTTCTTGTTGCCTGAGTATTTGGAGGCCATTTATCATCTTGAATGGTGTTTTCTGACTACATTTTACTCTCACAGATGTGGCATCTTCTTGTTAATTTTCTTACCTTAATTTTGTTTATATTTTCTTCTGTTTTCTGCACTGTTTTTGCTTCCTCTAAGTCCATTCATTCTCTCCCCACCCCCCATTGTGGTAAAGGTTTCTTCAAATCTCTGGAAGAATACCATCTGTTGATTGATATCATAAAATGAGACACTTATTTTAAAAAGACTGTTGGAAGCTCTACATGGGTATTGCTAGTCCCTCTGTTCAGGAAGGGACCTTCCTTGGTTCTTTGGAATCTCAGGTGATAGTATATATAGATCTTTTCTCATGGGCTGGTCAATTTTCTCAGAAAGGAATTCTCTAGTCTCCAGCCTGGAGGTGATGAGCCTGGCCAATAACATTCTCCCAACCAAGTGGAAGGTGCAGGCAAGGAGGTCTCATCATTCAGTGTGCTGACATCATTTAATCTCCACTCAGCTGTGCCTGATACCCCAAGTCAGAGCCTGTTTGGTCACTCCAGAGTTCAAAGCTCCTGGTGAATTTGAGGAAGGTCTTCACTTAGAAGAACAGGGTGGGAAAGTCTAATGGATCAACTATCTTTTACACAACTTTCATCCAGTTGTCATATCCTAAGCCCTCCCTATGCCCACAGGGGCAGCCAATGTCTCCAATAGTCATATTTTCATGTCCCAACCCCTTAATTCTTTGCATGTCTTTTCCAGGTATATGGTTTCATCTTTCTGTCACCCACTAAATCAGTTACCATCAATCCAGTTGTTTTCTGGCTTCCAAAATTTTGTTGACATTTCTTATGTGCTCTCACCCTCTTTTCTGTGTTGCTTGTCCTGAAGATTTTACTCTTTTTCACCCTTTAAGTGTCATGTTAGGAAGGCTTTGGGAGAGAAGAGAAAAACTCATGTGTTGGAGCTGCCATGTTCTTGAACTACCGCTTCTTAAGAGATGCTTTCTGGTAAACCACTTCCACCCTATCGTTGGGGTATTTCCTTTCTGGAATGCTAACACACAATCACCACTGATTTATCCAGTGCAGCTTCAGAGGGAAAAGCAACCAGACAGTGTAAACACCTCAATAAAACACAAGACAGGCTATGATTAAAATGCACTCAGGAATCCATATGGTGGGTGCAAGTGCAGCTCAACCCCAGTAAGAAGCCTCATGTGTCCCATTCTGGATGACTGCAGAAATTGATGGCAACAATATAAGCACTGTTCAGCCACTCAGGATGTTCCACAGACTGGCATGTTCCAGGGCTCCTGGTTTCCTCCTCTCTAACGTCTTCATCCCGGCATTAACAATTTGGGTGAGACTCAGGTTCATTAGGTATTCGAGCAGCATTTGTTTAGTCCTGGGGATGAAGGGAAATAAGTTTCATGTAGCTTCATCTTAATGAAAGTTTATTATGTTGTAAATCTGATGTCATTTCAGGGCTTTGCCTCCTTAAATGATGGATGCATTATCTGGCCTAGGAATCATAAGAAGTGACTTCATAATGTACTCACCACAAATCCCAACACTGAATAGATCTACTCCATAAATTTTCTGCCTGAACACTGTCACTGTTTTCTTGGAAGGAGTGTGTGTGTGTGCGCGCGCTTGGAGTGAGAAAGTGTGTAGTTGTGCATGCACAAGCACTCTGCATCAACCAGTTCCCAGAAGAAAGCAATTCCTATACATTCCAATGGGGTAACTGATAAGAGTTTAATAAAGTGACTTATTTGCAGAGGTGGGAGCTGCATTCAAGGAAACCCATAAGGGTCAGTGAAGCCTTCTGGGAGCTAGCAATAGTGTGGAACCATTGCTACTCCCGGTCCTGAAGGCGCTAAGGGACAAAGATGTCACTAGAACCTGGCAAGAACAGTAGCCATAAAAGGCTGCAGACAGGAGCTGTGATCTTCAGTAGAGAAATACAACCAAATCTGAGCTAATAGAGTGGGATGCCCAGAATAAAGACATCCCAACCATACTTTCCTCCCACCTTCCATTCTTTTTCTTTCTTCCTTTTTTTTTTTTTTTTTTTGAGATAAGAGTCTCACTTTTTTGACCTCAGTAAAGTGCCATGGCATCATAGCTTGCAGCACTCTCAAACTCAAGTGATTTTCCTACCTCAGCCTCCTGAGTAGCTGAGACTACAGGTACCTGCCTCTACGCCCAATTCATTTTTCTATTTTTAGTAGAGATAGGGTCTCGCTCTTGCTCAAGCTGGTCTTAAACTCCTGAGCTCAAGTAATCCACCTGCTGTGGCTGGGACTATAGGTATCCGCCTCTATGCCTGGCCAGTTTTTCTATCTTTAGTACAGATGGGGTCTTGAACTCCTGAGTTCAAGTAATCCACCTGTTGTGGCCTCCCAGAGTCCTGGGATTACAGGCATGAGCCACCTCCCCCAGTTTAGTATGTTTGTTTTTGAGACAGAATCTCTGTTGCCCTGGTTAGAGTGCCATAGCATCATTGTAGCTCACAGCTACCTCAATCTCTTGGGCTTAGGTGATCCTCTTGTCTCGGCCTCATGAGTAGCTGCGACTATAGGTGCCCACCACAATGCCCAGCTAATTTTTCTATGTTTTTTTTTTTTAATAGAGATGGGGTCTGGTTCTTGCTCAGGCTGGTCCTGAACTCCTGAGCTTAAGCAATCCACCCATCTTGGCCTCCGAGAGTGCTATGAATATAGGCATGAACCACCAAGACTGGCCTTCACCTTCCATTCTTCCCATTGGACAACCAAAGTAGAAGCTGCGTTGGAAGGAGGAAGAGGCATTGCTGGGAACAAAGGTCACCTCTGGGCACAGAAAGAACAACAGAGTGTGAAATACCCAGCACAGGTGTATACAAGACCTCTTGTGGCCTTGGGTTCCTCAGAATAAATAGGAATGATAGAGTCAGGGATGGGGCAGGTGAATGCCTGTGAAGCAACTTTCCAATAGACATCCATTGTTAGTTACTGTGTCTTACTTATACCATTACTTGTTTGTTGCTTTATCTGTTAGGCTGTGAGTTCTGGGAGAGTAGGGGCTGTGCTTCAGTATCCCCAGCCCTGTACTTAGCATCCAGAAACCTAGCGAGAACCAAACTGAGTTTATAGAAATCACACCAGTATGGGGTCACCTCATTTTCTCTATCCACAAAATGGGAATATGACGAATGCAGGGGAAGATACTCAGCTTCATGACATCATTGGCTTCGAAGGCTGTATTCTGGGGGCTCAAAATACACTGAGGTCTGGAATACAAAGTGCTAGAAGGCACTGCAAATATTATTGCTTTTACTGCTGCTACTATAGACACGTCAAATTCAGATCCTGTATTCAGGGTGCTCTTGGATCACAGCGGAGTAGCAGATCTGTAATAAATATATTGCCAAGCAGCCACTGTGCAGTCAAAATGTAATCAGTCAACAGAATAGGCCTTCTTGGACTTCAAAAATTTCTCTCTTTCTCTTTCTCTTTCTCTCTCCCCTTCTAAAATGGACACTAAAGCCCCGGGCTACATAACCACTGAGGTTTTATTATAAAATACATTTCAAAATAATGGTTGCAAGTCTTGGAAGCAGAGAAGAAGATGAAAAAGAAGAAGTAAACAAGGCCTTTTCCTCCTACTAAATGATAAATTAAAAGCAGCACTTTGCTGTTCTGCCTCATTTATTATCGCGTTGCACTCTTGCTGCCAGAGTTAAGGTTGTGTCAGCGTTTCCATTATAAACCCCTATTTTCAAGGGTTTATAATTCAGCCATAAAAATTTGCTCCAGGCTGAAACTTGCCATGCAAAAGGTCTTATTGTAGGACCAAACTTAGGGACAAATTTAGAGGAGGGAGAATTGGGTTGGCTGTTCTGAGATTAAAAACAGGAACACCAAATTATCATAATTGTTGGGCCTTCTCTCCAATTCGGAATGTGTCCTGGATCTTATGGGGACCTGAAATACCAAAAGAAGCTGAAAAATGGTGTACTTTGTTTTTCATTTGTGAAAACAGTCATTATAAGGACAAAGTAGCACCGGGTGTAAGGTATATGTTAAATGACAACTTACAGCATGTACTCTTGCATAGACAATTTACATATTGCTACCAATTTAGAAAAGCGAGTGTCTGTTCTGTGGAGTTATTTTTTATTTTACAACAACTCTTGTAAAATGTATAAAGATGAATTATTACGACTCAGCCACAGTAAGCTCAGCTATTCTGAGTTTAAATACGTGTATTATTTTCTGCCATTTCTCCTCTTTCCACCTCCAAAGATATGATCTGCAAAGTAACTTTCTTCATTCCATTGCCCCAGCTCCAGAGATGTTCCAGATGCCTTCTGTGGCATCTGTCTGCCCCTGTACCACTCAAGTCCCAAATGTCAGTTTGATGGCCTTGTTCTGGTGGGAGCTACCAATCTTCTCAGTAAATTTTCCTGGCATATTAGCCACATCCTCAATGTCATTAGACAAACACTAACCTACAAAGCATTGAGTTTTGCGTGCCTGTAACGCCCATCAGAAACTGTAAAACTCACTTGAAAAGCAGAAAACCGATTTTGCTTTTGTCTCTCCCGCAGTCACAACTGGAGTGGACCCACATTCCTCATGGGAACAGTGGCTTCCAGGTAACCGGTTTGAAATACAATCCTCATTAAGCTGAGCTTCCTCTCTCATTTGTTTTGACTGCTAAGAGTTTTGTGGGATTATCTCCTGATTGCAACGCCAAACGTATTGACCAGTGGTCCTTGGACTTTAGGGTGCGTTGAAATTACCCCACCATCAGAGTTTCTGATTCAGTGAGTCTGATCTGGACTAAGAATTTGCATTTCTAACAAATTCCCAGGTAAGGTTGATGTTGCTGGACCAGCGGCCACACCTGCAAACCACTGTGTTAGATCCTCTGAATAGGTACTCATGAAAATAAACGAGCACTGCATCACTCTAAATGGCACAAGATTCTAAAGTATTGTCTTCTCTGAGCCTTTCAAAGTATCTTAAAAGGAAGCCGTTCGAGCTTACAGAATGCTTGCAATAACACAATGATCCGGAGTTTACAGATGGCCAAATTAAGAGCAAGAGCTCTGTCTGGTGCCAGGTGGTAAATCAATGGCAGAGCCTGGATGAAGAATCAAAATTCCAGACTCTTAATTCTACCGTCCAGGTGTGTTGTGACCTATGCCGGCCAATTGGCTGTTCTTCATAAGATTAAATAACAGCATGTGCTACCCATAGATGATTTTTAAATGGAATCATGATGTATTCAACACGCACCCTGAAACTCACTGTTTCCATGGCCATAGAACACAAAGATCTACTTTATATACCCCCCCTTTTATTTCAATTATTATCAAGCCTGCCTGAAGAAACATAACATGAATACGGGGACATGGGTTCTTATTTCTGGGTTTTCTGGGGTGATAACCATGGGAGTCCAACAGCATCGCAATAAAATACACAAAGAGTGGTTTAAAAATTATCTAGGCAGCAGTGAACATGGCCCTGTCTGACCACTGCACCCAAGAAAGGCAGGCAATCCTAAATTACAGAAATAATGTGATGTAGAAGAGAAAAAGACAACTGTGGACAAAATAAGGGAAGAAAGTTTTATTAATTCTAAATACGCTGTCCCCATTGGGTTTACACGAGCGTTTCTGCTAATAGGTTCCAGATGTTCACGTCCTGGAAGTAGCTACCTACAATAAAACAGTAGCTTGCCTCCTTTCAGTTAAAAGGGTGAAATCGTGGACCGAAGGGCTGATTTACAGTTTAGTTAAATCAGAGCCCACAGCATGAGTGAGTGGAGAACGCGAAGTGGTGGGCGAAGGTGAAAACGGCTGTTGGAAAAGGCTGGCTGCTCAAGAGTTAATACCAACCTTTTCTCTGAATGCAGCCTTCTGTAGTAGCTAATGAAGGTAATGAAATATGACATGTAGTTTGGCCCTTGACCATGGAGTGCACCCCCCTCCCCTCTGTGCTGCGAACAAAGCCAAAACAGATGTAGCAACTTCTGTACGGTTTGGGGTTGACGTTTGTTACACAGAGCAGGTCACCGTGCTCATTCCCAGAAAACGTTCGCTTCTGACACATGCGGCGTCATCTGAGAAAGATGCTGCCTTTGTTTGGGATGTGGGGAGAGATGGAGAGAACACAAGGGGACACATGAGCTTCTATGAAAATTAAGCCAAATTTCCCTCCTGTCCTTTGCCCTGCTTCTCAGCTGCCCTGGGTCTGCCTACTTCTTCCAGTGACCCTCTAGAAAGTAGAAAAACAAAAACAGCATTCTGCCCTTCAGGGAAAATCAGAGGCAGCTCTGCCCTAGCAAAAGAGCTTTTAATAGAGCTGGATTTGTAGAAAAATCCCTCTGTACTTTCTGACCAATCTTTAAGAGTCAAAAGACAGAGAATGCCTCCCAAACCTGGTTGGAAGCTTCTTTTTGATCACCACCTATGCTGATCTCATTAGATTATGAAAAGGCCACATCTCCTTGGCCAACATCAACATTTTAGGTTTTCTGACTAATGTCAGTATCCTGGCATCTCCCTGCAAGCTGACACATCTCCAGTGAATATTTGCTTCTTGCAATAAAAAGCACCTTGCTTGGCTTTGCTGCTGGTACTAATTACAACTGTGCTGTACCTAGCCCCTTCCCTCTTGAGGACCACTGGACTCTTTGTGTGATTTTCCTCCCCTCAGGGATATCACTCAAGTGCTTTTCTTTAAAGAAAATCTCATCAAGTCTTGGCCTAATACAATATCTATTTTTTTTTTCCAAAGGATCAGCAAAGTTAGGTTAAAAAAAAAAAAGAGGAAGAGCAGGAGGATGAAGAGAAGGGGGTTTGACAATTGATAGCCTATTTGAAGTGTTATTTATCATTCCCTGCAAAGACACTGACATGTGCCTTTTGAAAGGGGATACTGTACCTTTAACCTTGACTCTGAATGCATTCTTAATTTGGGACGCAAGCTGAGGTTCAAAAATGGATAGCCTTTGGGTGGCGGTTGGGGGAGGGGTGTGGCGGGATTTATTTATGAGGCGTGTGGAAAATTTTGACATCACATGCTCGAGCCATTACTCACACGTTACATGACACAAGATTGGCCCTTTTAATGCAGCGACATCACATAAAAAATTTGATTTTGTCCTCTGACAGCGGGCTGGTCCTTTGCTGCTCACCCACCTCCCCTGTGAAATGTAATCTTTTTAGGTTAAAGGCCAGAGGAAAGTGATTCAAGTAGGCCACGGCTTTCACCAAACCCCAGAAAGCTGGGTTTGGACCGAGCTCCTTCACTCAGCACAGCCACAGGGGGGCAAGAATGGAGGGCTGGTTGTGTGGGAGGATTTTCCATGGCAGGAACCCCCCAGGAGCACTTTTCAGTCCTTTTTGCCAAAGCCCTCTGCACCATCACCCCCAGCTGCTTCCTGATAGCAGGAAGGAAATTGAGAAGGACTCAGAGCCACTCATCAATTTTAAGAAATGTTCACTTTTATGGCATATCTCAGCTTTGCCCTTCATCCAATCAGACAAACACATCTATCTATTTAATAAGCTGCCTAATAAGAATCAAACCTGGAAGGCAAGACACCCAACACCTTCAGGTTACTTAGTCCCTTATTCAAAGCCTTCTTGTTCCCACTATGTTTTATGAACACAAGACAGTCCTGGGGCAGGCAGAGGAAGCCCATTTTGCAGAAGCAGCATGTGAGACCCTAAAGAGTGGCCCCTGTGAGGTTGGACACGCACAGTTTATGACCTGACTCTAAGTGGCTCACCCAACAGCTCCTCATTTTCCCTATTTAATGAATTATTCTCCATCTTTTCTGCATCAGGAGGATGTCTGTGAAGGGCTATAGATTGGATGTTTTCATGTCATTTAAACAAAGTTCACATATTACATAAAAATTGCCACGACCCTATGCCACTTATCTGAACTTTGCACTTTTCGTGTTGGAAGAATGTAGTGGTGTACAAATGTCCTCGGAGTTCACATCCTAGGCAAGGCAGGTGAAGTACCTCTGTGTTCATCATCATAAAGAGACATCTAGTATCTAAAATTCCTGCCTGCCTGGCCATTCATAAACACACCCAGGACTGAATGGTTAGGCTCATCTTGGCAGAAAAACAGCAAGCTCTTGGAAAGCAAGCTCGGTGCTTGGAAGATGTCCTGGCTCAAGCAAACACATACTCCAAGCTGAGTCCTCTGGGTGTCATAAGCTACTGGCCATGGCCTGGCAGGGGTAGGGAGAAGTCATAGGCTCAGACTATGGCAAGGAGTCTGGTAGGAAGATCAGATCCCCCGAGCATCTGGCTTTGATACACTTGCCAAGAAAACTCCATCCAGAGTCCAAAGACTATTCCCACGACTTTGCTGTGTCAAGAAATCCCATTGCCTGAATGAGTCGAGCCAGACTCATTCTCTTCATTTCGGAGACCCTCCTGTTCATGCAGCCAGGGCAGGCTGTTGAACAGCCTACATTGCCATGTTCACAGTTAAGATCTGAGATGCATCTCAAGCAACTTACAAACCAGAGTCAGTCTTCACTGGGATTTGCTGAGCATGGAAATATAGGCTTGGTCGGTGAGAGGTGACAGGAAAAGAGAACGTGTTTACGTTATGAAAACCCTGATCCTGTGCCACGTGTCCTGTAAGGTCTCAAAGAGCAGAGACCATGGCCATGGCTGCTGTGTTTCCAGAATGACCTGGTCCTTGCCTCAATGTGGATTATTAATTCCTTAACTCACTCAGACCCCTATCAGAAATTTCATTCTTTGACAATTGTTAAAAAGTGCATGTTAAGATGTCCTCCTGAGCATGACTAGCCATGGACATGATTGCCTGGACATACAATCCTACCTGGACACAGAGGAATGGACGAGGTAGCCTCTCCCACTTCCTCTCAAGTTCTGCCTTGTGCAGCTGGTGGAGGTTGGACCCATGAAATTGCTGATATTTGAAGGCTTCAGGTCTACAAAATCAACAGATTCATAGGGTTCAACCTAATACATCTCTGAGTTTGGTAAATAGACAAGTTTAACATACAACCCTTATGCAAATCACAGCAAACAGAGCTAGGACATCACTTCCAAGAGAAATGCTTGTTGTCTAATGTCATGATTGTATTATTTAACAGATATCTAATTTTCTTTTGCCTCTAAAACCCAAAGCATAACATTTTTTCTTTATAATTCAGACTCAGAGAAAATAAAGTCAGTAAAGATAGTACAAAGCATTACCAAAACCATCAATCCTTTTGCAGAGCCATTATAAGTTCAGGGATGAAGAGGAGGAGGTCGAGGAGACATATGCAGACAGACTCAGAAGCATTAAGTCAACAGTATTCTTGATGCCCTGACGATATGAAAAAGTAATGCTGCTGAGAGCAAAGAAATGAACCAATCTCTCTATATGCTCACTATTCCTTCCTACAGCCCATCATCCAAGGAAAACAGCCCAAGCAGTGGAAAATTACAGTTTTCCAATAAGAGAGACCAACTGCAGCTCTGCTGTTTCATTTCAGAATGAGTACACATGTCACACAAAAAGAGAAGCCCGACAGGATCTAGAAGTCACCCAATGCCACAGAGAGGACATGAGGGCCTGACAAAGATGCAAGCCTCAGAGGGACTCACACAGGGCCTAGTAATTGGAGTATAAGTCAGAGCAACATAGGTCAAGGTCACACAGAGGTCACAGCACCTCTGCTGATGGGCCCATAATGGTCAGGGTGGTGCAGGCTTGGCAGAAAAAATGGGGACAACCACATAAAGAGATGGCAAAGGGAACCAAAATCTGATTCATGGCTTGTTTTATGAAAGCCTGTGGGTAAAACCATTTTAACCCTTGCCTTCCTGAGGCTGTCACACGTGTCCTTGTGTGCTGAAGAGTTTCCAGGTTGAAGAAATGTTACATGAAAAAGAAACTGAAACCCATCTATGTAGGCCAGTTGTTGCAGCCAGTGGAGAGAGAAAATTAATGTGAATCTTAATGAATCAGGTTATACATTTGATGTGACCTCGTGACCTGCTCCTATAAGGCCACAGCCTTCATGGACAGTGCCTCTGGGAACTCCAGAAAGTGACAAAAGGCTGGGGACTCCTGGGCCCACCAGCTGGATTTTAGGGTTGTTAAAATGCAAAAAATCACTTCCCCACTCAGAGCTGAAGTCCCAGGGAGGCCAAGGGAAATTGTGAATCAGTGAGGGCCAGAGAATGGCTGAAATCTTCGAGTCTGATTTATAACGTGACAAAGAAACTGGGAAGCCAAGCAGAGCAGAGGTAGAGGCTGGTATCAGACTGTATCTACCCCAGTGGACGGTAGAAAAAGGACTATGGGTAAGTCATGATGCTACGCTGTGTCTCTGGCACTGTGATACCCCCAGTTTCTTCATCTGAAAACTGGGATTAGAGAAATGACTATTTAGATAAAATACACTAATGGATTAGAAAAGCCTTCTGAAAACTTTCAACAACTCTGGGCTATTAATATCACTGCTGCTATGACCATTCTATTCAGACCAATTGTACTTTCAAGACTAGGTTCTTTGGTTTATTTACTTATACTAACTCTTTATTTCTATAAAGGATCGAAAAAAGTGGTCTCTGTTAACATCAAAATTCCTCTCAGGGAGGGAATCATCGTTTTAAAGAGGGTATCCTATTTAACATAGCCTTCAAATAAAAAAATAAAAATAAAAAAAATAAAGAGGGTATCCTTCATGAGATGCTTGAGGGGAAGATGAGGCCTGAGGGCACAGGTCAGAAGGAAACAAAGGATGTGCCAGAACTGAAATGCATTCAAAACAGGAATTGAGGAAGGACTTATGAGGACAAAAAAAAGGAAGAGGAGAAACATCCCAGGTGATAGGTTTGGGAACCCAACTGGCAAAAGCAGCCAGAGGTATCTGCGAATGGACTTGTCTTCTCAAACCTTCACACACACGGCTACACCTCCCGGGTTTGTCGGAGGGAAGTTCAGGAGGTTGGCTGAGCACCTCAGTCCTGTTGAATATCACGGACAGCAGAAGAACATCAAGATACTTTGCAAGATGAACTGATTCATCAGAAGCAGGAGCATGGAGGTCAGAGGGAACCGCAGGGATGCTTGAGCCCTTTGGAAATCTGCAGAGACACACAGGCCTGTTGAACCAGCGGCCTGTAAGCTGCAGGTAGAGTAGTTCAGGCCTCTTTTCCTTATCTGTGGTGTCAGATACTGCAAAAATTATACATGGACTTTTTTTTGCTCATCAGCTTTCATTAGTGTTTGTATACTTAAGTTGTGGCCCAAGACAACTCTTCTTTCAGTGTGCAACAGACAAAAACAAAAAATGTTGGACACCCCAGGGGTGTTATATTTTCATGGGACATGTTTGTTTGGGGGAGGGGTGCTTAGCCTTTTTACCTAGAGATTTCAGGGCACTAAAACCCTGCCTGATGTCTGAGTTACACATCCTCAGGGCTCCTCAAAGGGCCTACTAATCTTGTTTTCTGATTTTGTTTTTATTTTTTAAATGGAGTCTCACTCTGTCCCTACCTTGGGTAAAGTGCCATGGCATCATAGGTCACAGCAACCTCAAACTCTTGGGCGTGAGCAAACCTCTAGCTTCGGCCTCCCCAGTAGTTGAGAGTACGGGTGCCTACAACAATCCCTGGCTAGTTTTTTTTTTTTATTTTTAATAGAAACAGTCTCCCTTTTGCTCAGACTGGTCTCAAACTCCTGAGCTCAAGCAATCCACCTGCCTCAGCTTCCCAGAGTACAAAAATTATAGGCATGAGCCACCACACCCTGCCCTGGCCTGCTAATCTCAAGTAATCAGGAACCCGCTCCTGGAACACATCTTCCATTTCATCCACACCCCTCAAAGAAAGCTTCCCCAAGCACCAGATGTCTTCAAAGCTTCAAACCTGACCTGTCTATTCAGAATTTGTAATAGTATAATAGCAAGCCCTGCCCCAGCCCAGAGGCGAATGCGGCTACTGGGGATGCACCAACCAGGAGAGATGGGATTGCTCCCCTTTCCCTGGGCAAATCCTGAATGGCATCCCTGAGAGACATACCACCCCTCTAACCTTCAATCTCCTTATCAACAAAACGGCAACAACTAATAGCCACTTCAAAGGACTGATATGACTAAATAATATCTATAAAAGCGTTTCTGGAAACAGTAAGATACTATGTAAGCGTAAATGATGTACTGATGTACATCTCACTTAAAAGCCCATAGGTGAACCCCCAAGTAGGCTCCTTGTGGGAGCAAACAACGTCAGGCATTTAGAATGTGGCCGTAAATCATAAGATACCAGAGCTGGAATTGTGGCAGGTTTCCTTGCCCCTCCCCTTGGGGGCAGCATGCTCACCCACAAAGGGAGGACAGGAGGAAAGATGCTCATTTTACCCAAGTTCCTAGAGCGCCTGTTGCTTCTGCAGATCCCCTTGAGATCACAAAGACCTCAGAGAAGCTTCCGGTGGGAAGAAAGTAGCCTTCTCGCTCTCCCTCTCCGCAAGAAAGTAGACTCACTCTGGACTACAGTTCTTCCTTGATACCTCCTTAGTAGATAAGGAACTAGGGAAGGATGAACCCCAAAGGGCAGCTTCTGTTTTCTTCAAATCACTCCCTGCTAAGCTATAAAGGATGTAGGAGACAAGGAGAATTTCACTCTCCTATGTACAAGAATCAAAAGTCCTGTAATTATTTTTGCCCTTCTTTACCAAATAGATGTATACAAAGAATAATATAACAATATTAATAACTAGTGTAGAAATCATCACTGGGAGGATTACAGCCTCAAAAACCTCATGAATGTGTTAAAACATAGTGTCCTTATAAAAGAGTGTCCTTACTTGGCCCATAAATGATTATGTATGAGGTCAGACAATTAAATTCACGAACTCGTCCTATAAAAAGTGCTACATACCTCGTTGCTGAATATCACCAAATACCCTTCAAAGTACTCCCCTTGGGAAGCTATACACCGATATCAGAGCCTACTGCACTCACCAAAGCAAGTTTGGGACTCTTTTCCTGGAATAGTGATCAGAGCTGCCGTCGCACAAGCTGGGACAATTAAGTTCTCGAAATAGTCCTAGAAAAGGTGCCACATACATCATTGCTGAATATCACTATAATCACCAGATAGCCAAGGGGGTGCTTCAAAGGTGACCACGGTGATATCCTATAGTTTGCTCTTTTCTTCTTCTGTTCTGATGCTTGCTCACAAATTCTACTTATGCCAGTCAAACTTAAAATAATGATATATCGGGGTTCCTCTGAAACTCTGGCCACTAATACTTCCTCAATCAGCTTCTTAGTCTGCAAAGACCATGACTGTCATACTCTGAGCTGCCCCCAGGAAGTCAGACAGCATCTTTGGGGGTCAAGTTCATACTCTTGCTACAGCCAAGAGAAAAAGAATAAAAATTCCCTCTCTGTCCATGCGAGGGCAAGCCATGGGGAAAGACACTTTACTCTGGGATGATAATTTCTAACACCTGACCCCAGCAAAGGCCAATCAGGGTGTGTGTCTCGGTTCTTCTGCCACTTGCCAGCCCTGGTAGTTACAAACCCAGGGCTCCTCCCTTCTGAGTGTAATAACTACAACCTCCTAATAATAAGCCAAACAGCAGTGATGCTACCTGGAAATGAATGTTACCACTTAGATTCTAATAAAAGAGAAGTTGGAACAAGCTGTGCCAGGTGCCTTTTATTTGTACTTATTTCAATTATACAGCATACGTTCTTCGTGGAATTGTTAAAAAGGGACTTGTTTATTTTTGCCCACTGTTTTATCCCCACTGCTAAAACAAAATTTTGGTCACTGACTCAGGCCCATACCTCGGGTACATTCAACCCTGTTTGATATAATTTGACGAATACGTACTGAGTGTCTAACACCAGGAATGACGAACACTGATGAACATTTCCTGAGTGAATAAACAAGACAAGATCATTTTCTCTGAGTGGGAGGTGGATAAAAAGAGCACAGGCAATGGAACCTGTACCCCAGTAGATACAGGTTCCTCCAAGAGAATTGGTCTGCAACTAATTGTATCAGCCAAGAGAGAACAAAAGGCAGCAAATCAGGGCATGTAGATGTGACTTTTGATACTGCTGCTAATTATTAAATTAATTCTGGGCATGTCAATTCATTGCCCCAGGTCTCCATTTCCACAGATACAAAAATGAGTGAAATAGTCCAGACCATTTTCTTGCTCCAATCTGTAGTTCTACATGACTTTGAAGAATTTCAGATTGGCCAGCATCCCACTGATGGAGAGATGCATGTGCTGACGGGTCCAGCAACCATTGTATGCATATGTTCATGCTGTCATTGTCGTGTTTGTGGTTGTCATCAATCTACGGAGATTCTTCCTGTACAACAGCATGCTATGAGACCTGAGCATGTCCACTGCCCTTCTCTCTGCTCCAGTTTTCCTGCCCAGGGTTTAATAGCTTAGTCAAAACAAGAGTAGGGAAATGTGTATGAAAATCTACGCATTTTTATCTATCCTTGCCATTAGAGAAACAGCTCACCTAAAAGCATGCATTCCTTCTGAAGTCATCCTTGTTTACGAAGGACAGCACATTAGCCCTGCCAAGGGGAGCAAATGAATCAATTACCATGGTGATGTGGTTAAGTCCTTATCTGTTTTCTTGCCCTAATTTTCCTTTCACTTCCTCTTGCTCTTTAAATTGCCGTGCTTCTGGACTAGGGTTTCGATGATTCCTTTTGGTATAGGACCAGAAGGATGAGAAGATTGAAGAACAAAATGAGAAAAAAGAAAGAAAGAGAAAAAAAAGGAAAAAAAAAGAAAGAAAGAAAGAAAAGAAAAGAAAAAGGAGGAAGGAGAGGGGGTGGGTAGAAGCAACTATTGACCAAAGGAAAAGAGGCATAGAAAGAGGGGGACGGGAGCAATATAGGTGTACAGTAGGGTACTCTGACCCAACCCTAAGGGCCCTGAACCTCTCGGGGTGCCGGGTTGGGCGATTAGGTCAGCAGCTCTTTGCCAGCCTGTTTGGACACAGTACCCCACCTCCACCAAGTAGAGAGGGAAGACAAAAATGCAATAAATCAAATCAAAACAAGCAAATCGAAAACTTTACAGGATAAGATTGGGTGAAAAAATAATTACTATGGGTGGAAACACTAGCAAAACTGGTGTCTAATTGTTGAAAAAGGCAACAATGGAAAATTATATTTAAACTAGAAAAATGAAGAAATAAAAGGAAAAAAAGAAAAGAAAAATCTTTAAGGAAAATGTTGAAATTAAAAACAAAACAACAATAACGAAAACAAACGAACGAACAACAACAA